>ML742441.1:0-16709 GCA_009193465.1 Aspergillus avenaceus
AAATAAAAAAAAAAAAAAAGAAAAGAAAAGAAAAAGGGATTGTATTTCTACTCCGTCTTCATCCAATGTACGTTATTGACGGCCGTGACGATAGTAAGTTGATAAAAAAAAATTAGAAGGAAAGGAAGTTCAACAAGGAGGGTCAAAGTATAGAGGCGAGTAAAGAAGGAAGGAGAAGAAATAAGAAATATAGAGATCGGAGAGAGAAAGGAGATACTACGGTCCATACAGGATGCAGAGGGAAAGAATGAAGAGTCCAGGCCACTAACCAGTAAGGAAGTGGAAGTGGTTCACTTACTAAATCGGGATAGCGCGCGTCAGGCAGAATGTTTGTTGGTTGGTGAATGGTTCTGCGGTTGAAAGGGGAATAAATAAAGGGGGGCAAGAAATGGAAAGGACCAAAAAAATAAAAAAATGAAAAAATGAAAAAGAGGGTGGAGAGGGGCCCAGGGTATTCTAATTTCTAAACTATCTAGTGCCTTAACTTAGTGCCGTGCTGACGGGATTATGTATTCATGGAGTTAGTACTAACTGAATGACCTACAGATTTTAACTCACCTACAGCTATCGATGATACTTGAACTAGTATAAGAACATCGAGAGATCGCCAAATTTGAGAACGGCGACTACTGACCATGATATCATCGCTACTCCTACCCCTTATTTTATTTTATGAAATGAATTAATGATCGTTAATTTGTTTGTACTCCGATTATACCCATTGTTTGTATGGGGAGTGGAAGTGGGGTTCATTCCCCAGTAGTTGGTGATTATCTAATCAAGAAAATGAGAGAAAATACAACTTAGATCGTTCTAAAAAAGAACTAATAATTATAATTATAAAAATTAAAACTGGGGTCGGGTTTAAAATCCCTGATCTAGTTTGACATCCAACATTCAGTAGGGGTTGGGAATGAAAACCAGACTTGAATGCGACATCAGGTTACATGGAAGACTCGTCTCTTACATAGAATGTTTGAGGTTTGGACTAGTCTAAAATAGTAGATTGGCACGGGTCATATGCCTGCGATTCCCCTGCCGAAGGACAAACTTTGAAATCATTTATTTTAAGTGGGGATCCAGTAAACAAGACTTTTTTGGAGCCGCTGTCAACAGAACAGCGTTAAACCGGTTGACTCGGTACTCGATAATGTTTTCACCCTCTCTTCTCTTTTTCTTTTCTTTTTCTTGATATGTTACGTCTTATATACTCTGTATCCTGCATATTAGTCAAGGTTCCGTAAAAAGAAGGAACTGTGAGGAAATAATGTAGTGTAGTGTATACCAAAGAAAAAGGTTCGATCTCAGGCCATACTCAGTTTTCATGTGACGGGAACGGAGCATTGACCTTGTTTCAGTTAGCAATTTATGTGTGCTTTAACTTATTCTAAGTAGATATTTGTACTATACAATGCTCGCATACCACCAAGCCAGTGCTAAAGGAGGTGTAAAAAAAAAAAAAAAAAAAAGGAATTTTCCAGACTCTTTCTAAATTTATGTATACCTGACGGTGAATCATTTCATTGATCTACCTTCTAGAGGTCATAGTTGCCTACTATCCTACGCTGTAAATATGCATTGACATTATTCATTCTTCTAGTGATGATACTCGCCCTGGCTACATCTAGAAGCCCTATCATGTTGGGTATACATAGGAAACAAAGAAAGCGGAATCACGAGCAGTACTCGAACCAGATCGATTATTGATTTTTGTATCAAGCCTTAGCCCGGCTTCATTGTCTTTGATCCCATCTCAGGATGGCTGCAAATTTTTTTTCTTTCGTTCTTTTTGTTTGTTAGGCTTTACTTACTTCTCATGCGCCCCAAGCCTTTTATTGCCGATGGTGCAAGATGGCGGGAAACTCAGATTAAGCACATTGTTCTTCGTCGAGGGATGAATGAATATACGGTGTGAAAGAACACTGGACCCCTATCCTCTTGCAACTAAGTGCAACCAAATTTGAAGAGTGAAGAGTGTCAAACAATCTATGATAGAAGATGATAGTGGAATGTTGCACTGTGTGCGTTTAGTGAGATACTTTGACTTCATACCTACTATCCAAGATTATTTCAGGGGAATGTCTCTGTATGATTATAGATCAATTTCTTGCCAAGAAGAGTCAAAGATTACTGAATGAATGATGTGGTGCAAGTGGAAAACTGAGTCAATCTCATGGTGTATGCATGTATGTATATGTATGTACATAAGCACATCGCAGGCGAGATCAGGTCAAGATAAGCAGACACAAAGACAGGCACCGGAGTGGAGCAGCTTAGAATGAACTGGTAATGGTTTCCATTAACTTCAGAGAGCTGTTTACTAACAAAAAAAAAAAATAGAAGAGAACTAAGTAAAAAATTACAAGATAGACAGATGAACCAGGAAGAGAGAAGGTGTATGGAAGGTGAACAAGTTCTGTAAAGTAAAGTAAAGTAAAGTTCTTGACTAAAATGGAAAGGTGTTTACTACTGGTTAGGAGAAACCCCAACTGGATTGAATTGTGTTTGTTTCCTTGGTTTGGTAAATACCGGTAAAAGAACCAAGAGTACGGAGACACTGACGTGACCCAGCGGAACTAAACCGGGTTAGGTATCGATTATCAGTTGCCAATCAATCCGCCGCCAAATGTTCCCTCTGACAACAATTCCTTCCCACCCCCCAAAACTTCATAATGACTCCATCCTTAAATCTTCTTCAAGTCTTGGATCTCTGTATAACTGATTTTGTATGAATATTTTTATCGTCCTCCTTCAACTTCCTTCCTCCCCCTTCCCCGTGTCGCCCGTTTTCTTCTCTCTCTCATACCCCGCAGGGATCCTGGCCCCTGCTCTTGAAAAGAGCGAACGACTCTAGATTGCCTTTCGCGCCTCACTTGCTCCTGCTCTATTCATCGCAGTAACAGATAAAAATCTCCATGGCTGGAGGGTCTGCCCCCACGGAAGATACGATCCATCGTTTACTTCGGCTCCACGCCGCCAATTATTCCTCCGACTTCACCGCCCCCTCTGCACCTTACAAACTAGACGAGGGCTACGCGGATGAGACTAGAAGCCAATCAGACAAGGATATTGTGGATCTGTCTTCGGGTGATGTGATGCCTCTTCCGGACTGGCTTCTAGCTAGTAGCGAAGAGGATAGGGCTGGTGAGTGAAGCCCCCGTCATCAGTGGAGCTAGCTCCCGGTTATTGTCATCTATACCTCTTCTTTTTTCCCATTTTCTTTTCTCTCAACCTTGCAGATATTTACTTTCTTCCTGCCATATATATAGAAATCGCTTACAGTCTGTTACGTACACTCCGCACCCCCTTTGTGGCTACCATCGTGGATCGTCTTGCGGATATCTTACACATGGATCCTGTCGCCAAACTTCCGCCCGAAATTACCTCGGAAATATTTTCCTATCTTGACCCCCAGACCCTCCTAAGAGCCTCGCTATCATCGCGCGCATGGCGAAGTCGCATCGTGGATACTCGTTTGTGGCGAGGAAAATACATCAACGAAGGCTGGCGCATAAACATTGACGCCGTCCGCGCATTTGAAGAAGAGCATTCTAGAATATCATCGCCTCATCTACGTAAAAACCGCTTAAGAAATGCCGATACAGATATTGGGGAACCGAAGCAGAAGAAACGAGTTCCCCTAAGCTGGCTGGATTCGAGAACAACAGGTCATCTGGGAAATTACGTGATCGGGCGGTCGGACGAACAGAGCTCTGCGGAGGCTGATATTGAGGGAGACCACCTTATGAGCGATGTACCAAATGATCAGGCTACACCAGCTTCGCCACACCAATCGTCGGCCTCGAACAATTCCAATGGCGCCCAACCAGGCCTCGCTCAAAACAAGTCGCAATTACACGCCTCATCTAGTCGATTATCTCGAAGATCGTCGGTCATAACGCGGATGCCCAATGGTAGCGCGAGGGTTAACTGGCTTCACCTTTTCAAACAGCGTAGAAGGTTGGAAGAAAATTGGACTAAAGGCCGGTACTCTCTTTTTCAACTCCCACATCCCTCACACATGGAAGAAAGTCACCAGGAATGCGTTTATTCAATCCAATTCTGGGGGAAGTGGCTAGTCAGCGGGAGCCGCGACAGAACTGTTCGAATATGGGATCTGGATACACAAAGACTCCGACTTCCTCCCCTTGTGGGTCACACAAAATCAGTACTCTGCCTCCAATTTGATCCTCGTCCATCAGAAGATATTATTGTCACTGGTAGCAGCGATAAAAATGTCATAGTTTGGCGGTTTTCGACTGGTGAGGTAATTAAAGAGATTTCACCGGCCCATCACGACTCTGTGTTAAACCTCAGATTTGATGAGCGCTACCTAGTCACATGCTCCAAGGACAAACTCATCAAAGTTTGGAATCGGCGTGAACTTTTACCGAAAGATAAAGACTACCCTAGCATCCATCGTGGATCTGGGATCAGCTATCCGACATACATTGTTGACACGAGCGAAATGCCCTCGCCAATGTTGGAGGCTGAGCTGGCTAATCGTTACATTCAAAGTCTATCGCCATACTCACTTTTAATGACAATAGCAGGGCACGGGGCTGCAGTCAATGCGATCCAAATAAACGAGGACGAAATCGTTTCCGCATCGGGTGATCGATTGATCAAGATATGGAACATCCGCAACGGTGTCTGCAAGAAAACCCTTGTGGGTCACAACAAGGGCATTGCATGCGTAGAGTTCGATGGCCGCCGCATTATTAGTGGAAGCAATGATGACTCCGTCCGCATCTTTGACCATGGTTCCACTGCGGAAGTGGCCTGTTTGATGGAACACGGGAACTTAGTTAGAACCGTTCAAGCCGGTTTCGGCGACCCTCCAGGAGCCGAAGAAGCTATGAAACTCGAAGCTTTGGCTGTCGACAACGAATTCCTGGATGCTCGACGCTCTGGTGCGGCCGTAGATCTCGGCCCTAGGGCACTTAGACGTGCAGGCTATCATCAGAACACGGCCGGCTCCAGAGATCCACGAGACATCAAGGCACTAGGTGCCCATATACCACCTGGAGGCGGGGGCAGCAAATGGGCGAGGATCGTATCCGGTTCATATGATGGAACCGTCAGGGTTTGGAAAAAGGACCAAGAAGGCAGATGGGTGACTTGCCAGGTCTTATCCCAAGAACAAGCCGCAAGAGCGATCAACAAAGAAGATGAAGAACCGGAGACAAACCGTTCCCGGAACGCCTTTGCCCAACAAGCCCGACGAGCAATAAATGGCCATGCTCGTCCTCCCAACCCAGCCCCCGGACCAGTAAATCAACCCAATTTGGTCCCCCCAGTCCAACAGCCGGTACCGGCCATACCGGCTCCCAACCATCCACACGCGGCCCGCGCTCACGGTCGCCAGGTCCCTCCAACATCCCGCGTCTTCAAAGTTCAATTTGATGCGCGAAAAATCATCTGCGCCAGCCAGGACCCCAGAATCGTAGGGTGGGACTTCGCCAATGACGACGAAGAGCTCAAGGAAGCTTGTCAATTCTTCCACGGTCTATAATAGCTGCTGCAAACCTATACTTGCACCCACATATACTTATATTCAAACTCTTGTCCGCATACGAACCCGGGCTTCTCATGAAACCTTTCTCTCTACCTATCTTATACTCTTAAACTCTTCTTTTATATGAAAGGTTTCTCTTTTAATTCTGTCCTTTCTTCTTTTCTTTTTCCTTTTCTCTTTTATGTCCCCTCCTTTTCATGATCTACGTTAGAATCTATCTTCCAAACATCTATATTTGCATGGGAGTTTTGTACGGTCCACGATCGCTACGGTAATGTTCTATCTTTTTCATGAGCGTCATTAAGGGTGTCTCGGTTTCATTCACGGTTTTATTATTTTTTTTTCTTTTTCTTCTCTTCGGTTCCAAGCATTTGCAAGGGAGTTTGACTGGTTCTTTTCTTTTCTTTTCTTTTCTTTTCTTTTCTTTTTGTTTCTTTGTCTTTTACAAAGCATCAGTATGTATGGCTACGTGCACGTTTAGCTTCAATCTCCTGATCTGAGGAAAAAATACAATCTATTATAATACATGGCTGAAGCAAGGGATCTTCCGGGGGTTGAGCGTAGAGACATCTAATTCTTGTGAATGATGCACTTTACGATGGATCTTATAAGTCTATGGTAAGTTTCCTGGAGATAAATAATAATATTCAGCGTTATACTATGTATAAATCCGCCGAATGATTGGTTCAACCAAGCAAAGGACTTATTATTCAAAAAGAAAAAGCCGTGATTTAAGCTGGCCTTCAGAAGGGTTCTCTCGCCTGATCTAACCAAGTCGAGGAACCACTGAGAGATGCGCAAAAGGTTTGAAATGAAGCCCGGATGGTCGAACACCAACGCCCGACTTCTTGGATCGAGTTGCACCTACCTTTCTGAGGCGTGCTTTCACGCGAAAACTGACTTCTGGCCGTTGTATATGTATCGTTCGAGGAAACATTTGAGTACACGGCCATGTCCTGTTCATTCCTGGCTCTTAAACAGCAGCCGAAACAAGACGCCATTATCTTTGAGGACTCTAACCAAGAGTGTGGACTACCGTCTATAGAGATATCCCCCTGGAGCAGGGTTACGTCCTGTGGCGACTGTGTTATTGCAGTGGAATTATCAGCGGGCTCAGCTTCTGGTAAAGGATCCATGGTTGTTGACACTGCCGTCCGAGCCCTTTGCTGAAGGGAGACACTGGCATGATGCGATTCGCATCTGTACATAGGAGGCATAGAACTTGTAGATGCTGATACGCACTCAGGAGTCAAGGATAATCCACGTTCCATTGGCAAAGTGCTGGCGACGTCTCTATTGGAATGAATAGCATGTCGTCGCGTCGCACTTTGCGATTTGCTAGCTGATGCATCGTCGTCGCCGGACACATTAACGCTATCACATTGCGCCACAGGCATAGTTCTTCGATGAAAGGGATGGTCATCCAACCTCCCTCCAGCACTAACACCATGTGCACTTTGTCGGTAAGGAAAGCGTCCTTGAACGGCAGTGCCATCGACTGCTCTCGCAACGCTATCTACCCGCCTGTTTGATCTCGAAACTGACGCAGGGACTCGAAAGAATCTTCGCAAGATCTGTCCGTACGATCCAGCTTTGTTTATTTCATTAGCATGCTCACTTGGCTGGGGCTGTGCAGCTGAATCAACAGTGAATTGCGACGTGTAACGAATGGCATCCTCTGTGCCAAAAGACGGAAGACCGGGAGGTGTAGGAGCCCTGACTGGTGGTGGGTAGGAGGGCAAGACCGGACTTGCAGGGGACATCAAGTTTCCCAGCCATTTGGGATTTGTCCAGGCAGTATCCGCATCATTAAGACTGGCAGTTTGTCGATGATCATGCGTACTTGATCGACTCATCTCTGGTGAATCCTCTTTGCGCCTGCCATTTTTCGTCAATGGAATATAGATGTCCGATAGTAAGTACGCTTGCCACCAGGGGCGTTTTAGACTTTCCTCGACAATCGACTTTGACGGCTGAACAGCTAATCTTTTAGACGCAGTGGGGATAAATCTTGCCATATTGGTCGCCGGCCTGCTCTCTGGAAGACCGTTCGATCTCCGGACCAAGTCTTCCAACCCCGTACTAGCCCTCAAAGCATTATATATCGAACTTTCATCGCTATGGCGTGATTCCGTGGAGTCTTTGGTTGCGTATCGTAGGGCTGGGACAGTGATTTCTCCCTGCAGCCGATCAAAAGAGTTCGGACGAATGGAAGGAAGAGAATGACACGGTCGAGCCATTCTGAAGTATGAAAGAAGCCAATTTGACTAGAGATAAGTGTAGCATAGTAAATACGTCCAGTGCTGACACTTGAAGGGCCTATTCTGATACTAAGTACTTGATGTGGACTGAACCTGTTTCCGTCGGTTGCAATTTCCCAAAGTCCATAAGAATAGAAGGTGCGAAAAAAAAGGAAACATCGACCAGATGATGAAAATCGTAGATTATAAAACATTATTCGAACTTCTAAAAAATCCTTGTACTCCGACTAATTTTGAAACATCAATTTCAATCCGTCCCCAAACAATATATACACCATTCAAAGCCCCCTAAATTTTCCTTTATGTATAACTCTTTAGCAACAAGGTCCACAATAGGACAAATATTTACCCAATTAGAATAGACATTAATATGTACGGTGAATAGAATATCAGCAGAAACCTCGAAGAACTTCAATCCAAGATAGGCACCACCAGGGTTAAGAAGGAATGTCCAGAAAAAGAGATAGTGCCGAACAGTATCATGATCATAAAGCTGTGATGGCCTCACTAGGACCGGCTTTTCCAACTTGCTCCTTTTTCACGTTCCGAAGCAAGGCCTCCAGTCGCCGTCGTTCTTCCTGCTCCGCCTGTTATTGAGGTTAGCTGACGAGTTTACCCAAAGGAGAGATGCACCCACCCTTAGTATCTTCATATATTCTGCCCGCGTATCTCGCATCATTTTCTTGAACTCGTTCTTTAAGACCATCGTCGATGTAGTCTCATACGTAGTTCCATCCCGTCCCATTGACGCGGTGTGCATGCCCATCCAGGTAATCCGTTCTTCGTTTAATTGGGTCTCCAGTTGTTCACAGCGGTCTCGAAGAGTATCAATGAGCCCTTCAAACTTCTCCCGTTCCTTTTCGAACTCAATGCTAGCTTTGGTCATGACTTCATAATCATCGATCGTCTCCCGCAGCTCCTTCTCCAATGTCTCCACTCGTCGTTGGGTGTCGCTATTCGCAGGCTTGCCAGCCTTGAATGTCGCAAGTTCCATTGCCATTTCAATGTTACGAGTGGTCAGTTCCTCCAGCTCCTTTTGCATGCCTGGAGGAGCCGCTGCTGCTCGCTGGGAGCGGCTACCATAAGCGCCGTCGAGTTCTGCTTTGGCCATTGTGAGCTCAGTTTGTACTCGTACGACTTCACCTTCAAGCTCCGTCAATTCTGCTTGTAGGCGTGCTGCGTTTTCCTCGGAATGTGCCCGCGCTTCGGTTGCTTCTTTGAGCTGAGATTCTACGTCAGAACGAAGTTGATCCATTGAAGCCCGCAGGCGAGTTATCTCGCTCTCGGCCTCAATACGTGAGTCGGTGGCTTCCTTAAGACGAGCATCCGCCTCATTTCGAATTTGCTGCATACTCTCTTCCATGCTAGAGATCTGTTTCTCTGCCCTGTCGCGCGACTC
This sequence comes from Aspergillus avenaceus, assembly GCA_009193465.1. NCBI lineage: Eukaryota > Fungi > Ascomycota > Eurotiomycetes > Eurotiales > Aspergillaceae > Aspergillus > Aspergillus avenaceus. The sequence continues at coordinate 9,179 of ML742441.1, forward strand.
CGCCGCCTCCTCTGTCCTTGCTTGGGCTTCGCTGCGAAGTTCATCGATCACACCCTGTAAGCGAACAATCTCCCCATCGGCTTCGGAGCGTACCGCGGACATTTGTTGTGTATGTCCACTAGTCTCAGCTCGAAGTTGCTCGAGCTGGGCTTCCAAACGGACCACTTCACTTTCGGCACGAAGGCGTGCTTCGTTGGCTTCATTTTGCGTGCCTTTCTCATGCTGAAGCTCCTGCATCAAATCATGTAGACGGGTAATTTCCGCTTCAGCACGAAGGCGTGCTTCATGTGTTTCGGTATGCGCGTGCTTCTCACGTTGATGCTCTTGCACAATAGGCTGTAAACGAGAAATTTCCTCTTCAGCGCGAAGGTGTGCTTCACGAGTCTCGGCATGGGCGTCTTTCTCGAGTTGGTGTTCCTGAACAATAGGCTGTAGGCGAGCAATTTCGGCCTCCGCGCGAAGACGTGCTTCGTGAGCTTCGGTACTGGCTTCTTTCTCATCCTGAAGCTCATTCACCGCAGCTTGCAACCGCGTAACTTCGGATTCGGCACTTTTGCGTGCTTCTTCAGACTCGGTATGAGAATCCTTCACATGCTTAAGTTCCTGTAGAACAACTTGCAACCGTGAGATCTCAGCTTCTGCATTCACGCGAGCGGCCTTTTCGGATTCGAGCGCCTTAGAATTATCCTCCGGAACGGCGCGTAGCTGGTGATCCGAATGTTCATTGCGTAGAGTTTCCAGCTGTCCTGTGACCTGGTTCAGCTCACTTCTGGACTGTTCGCACCCATGTTCTGCTTGCTCAAGTTCCCTCCGTGCATGCGCTAGCTGTTCCACAAGGTCCGCAATGTGCGCATCCCTTTCGGCATCTGACTTGGAATTCAACTCGCGTTGCTGTTGGATCTGGGTAGTGAGAATGCCCTTCTGCTCAAAAAGCCCTTCTACACGTTCGTGAAGGCCATCGATACCTTCATTCAGATACGAGAGGTGCTCTTGTAGACCCGCGTTAGATGCATCAGGAGGTGGTGGAAGCGTCCGCGAACGTGGTAGGCCAGCTTCATTCACGATCTGATATAGGCGAGTGTTGACCCCACTTATGTATTGTTCAGTCTCTTGGTCTGATCCGCTATCATTAGAGGCACCGTGAGACCGAGTACCTAGCTCGTTCAATCCATCTTCGATATACGCCATGTAAGTTTCAACTGTTGCCGTATGGTTGGCCGGGTCTGCCCCATTCAAGGGTTGTGGAGTTTGTGCGAGATCACTGTTAGGATTGCACTGGACGATTGCATCACGCATTCGCCCAACTAAGATCTCTAGACGTTTTTCTGTGTTCTGAATCGCATCGATATCCACGGCCGCTGGTCCCAAAATACCCGAATCCCCCGGGCCTCGGGCTCCATGTCCACCCAGCTCGTCGAGGTGATCGGATGTCTTGTATAAGCTTCTATCATCGAAATCATCAATGCTACCCCGAGTGTGGTGGCTGGTGAGGCTTTCTGGTGTGTGAGGGACATTGTTCTTGGGATATTTTTTCAGGCCTTTATGGGTCATTTGTAGCACGCCGGCCGTGTGTTCCAATAGCCTTCGTTGAGCCTGCTGAACTCTGCCCTCCAGACTCCAAATTTCCTGGGAGAGCTCCTCACACTTTCGCGTAGCCACCGCTAACTCACTATCCGTTTTGTCGAGAGTACCTGAGGTGCCATTGCGACCGAACATGCTCCCGCGACTCTGGTTGGATTTCGGGGATTCAGGAGCATGATAATCCTCACTTGATCTCGGGCTTTTGGAGTTATATAGTCGGCTCAGCGACATAGCTGCATCGCGAAGTTTCATCTCTAGGGCTAACTTCCGTTTGGCAGCTTCCAAGCGACCCGACAGGAATTTGTGTTCTTTCTTCAGTGCTTCCACTTCCTCCAACGACAGAATCTCGTAGTCTGTGCTGTCTCCGATAGCGGTTTCGGTCAGCAAGTACATGGCGACGGGATCGTTAGCGTTAAGCAGGGCGGAGCTTCGTGGATGCGTCGAGTTAAGCTGTAGATGGGCCGGGAGCGTCAGCTACCACATCTACTACATAGGGTTGGGAAACCATATACCGGATTGTAGCGCGGAGTATCTAAGTTTTTCGTGTCGAGAGCGCTGCGATATCCGTCCATAAGGACCTTTGTCGGGGGCGGTTGCGGAGCTCCAAAGGAGGCGCCGGAGAGCCTAGGATCGCCGTAGGAGGACTGACTAGATCGTATGTCGAAGCCACTCATTGTGAATATTATACTTTTAGAGGGAAAAGGAAAGGAAAAAAAAAATAATTAAAAAAAAAAAAAAAATCGGGGGAGTAGAGTGGTATGATATAGATATAGAAAAGAGTAACTCAGGACTCGTCGCAGAGGAATCGCTAGACAGGACACATCCTGGAGAGGGGGTTTTTACTCCGTGTTTATCGGCGCAAGAAGTGGCCGGAGTTGAGAGTGGTAAGGAGCGCGCAAACCAAGGCCCAGATGCCTAGCGAAAAGAAGGAGGGAAGTAAGAACTAAAATAGATCGAGGCGAGGTAATGGTTCTGCAGGAAGGGGAGAAGGTTGGAGAGGGAGAACAAGAAAGTTGAAAGCGAGGTTGTCAAACGATCTGCAAGCTTAAAAAGTGTCGATGCTCAGCCGCCCGACCAGTGGACACGAACCATTGTAATTTCGACCTTCCACGCCACTAGCGAGAAAAATCAAGACTTAGAAAAAGCGAAAGTAAAAAAAAAGAAAGAAAGAAAGAAGCAAAGCAAGTTCATCTTCATGATGAATCCAATGCCATGTGTCTACTGTGATTAATCGGTCATGTTTTGGGTGCGGGAATTGTCATCCACTTCTATACCTAGTTTATTGAAGAAAAGAAAAGAAAAAGAAAAAGAGGAAGAAATGAATAAGAAAGAGAGAGAGAGAAAAGGGAGAATATGTATCATTTGATTCTCCAACACCGGTATTCAATTACCTTGAACGCGGTCTTTGGTAAGAATGTATTGATACCATTTCTTTCATTCTTTCCCTTTACACTCAAGAGGTCAATGGTTTTATTCTTCTTGAACCCTCGAAGTGAACAGAAATCATTTCTCCCCCTGAATACTCACATTATGGTCGATCAGTCGCATCATGGAAATTTGACAGAGAATGCACAAAGTCAAAGGAATCTGATCTATCCTTAGTCCATAAACCCATCAACAAGAAGAAAGAAAAAAGAAAAAAGAAAAGAGAGAGAGAGAAGCGATGGGTAAGGTCTAAAGGTAAAAAATCTAAACGTGAATCCAGATAAGATGTATAGATCAACTCTCCATCTTTTATCAATTATGGGGTTTAAAATGGGTACTTTTTTCTCTTCAAGTTTTCTATTCATTTTTAGTGAAACCAACAAGAGCCCAATTTTTCAGATCGATTCATGATTTGTCCGATGCTGTGAAACATTGATCTAGCAAATGTTCCGCAAAAGCCCTAGCCAAACACGGTTGTATTCAACCCATTCCAACACTAGGAGAATAAAGATAGATGAACAAACAAGGTCACTTTTCCTGAAACGTAGTAGTGAATTTGGTAGGAACTGGTGGAGGGTTACATTGACACCCAGTTCCCTGTTTCTTCAGTCATTTAATTAAATTTAACCCCAATCAATAAAAGAAGCCGAAAAGAAAAGAATGTCCCCGCATTTGATCAACATCTAAGCCCCGGGTTGATTGAATCCTCTCCTTCCCCCAATTATTGGGACATTCTGAGGGAAACCAGTGTTTAGCAACCTAGGTTTCTTCTAAAATCACACTTTCTAGAGTAAAACAAAATAATAATTCCATTATATTGTCTAATACACTCTCGGCTTTGATGATCGCATCCGTACCTCTTCTGGTTACTATCAACCGCGTCCTCCGATCTAGTCTTGCACCCATAAACTTTCCTATAATAGGACCGTATCTTTCGTCTTCAGAAGTATAATGTCGTAAAAGGATTATCTGCTCTCGAGTTGACCGTCAGTCATGACCGAAGATCCGCACCAAACCATGGCCTCGTCGGACCTCCCTCCGTCAGGGCCGTACAAGGTCTACAAACGTCGTTTCTGGGGACTGGCACAGCTGGTGTTGTTGAATATTGTTGTCAGCTGGGATGTGGGTGCTCCCTTGACACACCAGCTCTATATCTGCTTGGTGTTGTCGTCAGTGGATTCGAGTCATGTTGCGCTAAGATACCGCTGCAGTGGTTGACCTTCTCTTCCATCTCGACCACGGCCTCTCAGCATTTCGGGGTCTCCGAAAGCGCCATTAACTGGATGAGCACAGGCTATCTTTTCGCTTTCTGTGCAGCTAGCCCGTGAGTCTCCCCCGCATAAAGCCCTTTTAGTTATACAGGGTAGAGCACTGACAGGCGTCACTCGTCCTAGTATCGTAATCGTCACCCTCAATAAAGGCGGTCCCAAAATGGCTATCATCATCACTTCCACTCTACTGATGATAGGAAACTGGATTCGATATGCAGGCACCAGAGCCCGCGGAGGCATGTTCGGAGTCGCCATGTTCGGCCAGATTCTCATCGGACTGTCTCAGCCCTTCTGTCTCAGTGCACCAACGAGATACAGCGACCTGTGGTTCTCTGACCACGGACGTATCAGTGCAACGGCTGTCGCAACGTTGGCCAATCCCCTAGGAGCAGCTCTAGGGCAGCTAATCGATTCATTCTGGGCGACAAAACCCGGAGACATTCCCGACATGGTTCTGTATATTTCAGTCATTGTAAGTAGTAATTCCACACATACACCGTCCATAAACCCGGTATCTCACGAGGAGCACTCAAAAAACCTACAGGCAACGGTCGCCTCTCTCCCGTCATTCTTCCTCCCAGCAAAGCCCCCAACACCCCCCAGCGCATCCTCGGCAACGATCAAAACGCCCCTACTCCCAGCCATCGGACAAATGTTCAAGACGCTAGAGTTCTGGCTCATCCTCATACCCTTCTCCATCTACGTCGGCTTCTTCAACAGCGTATCCTCCCTCCTGAACCAAATCCTCTCGCCCCACGACTTCACCGAGACCGAAGCCGGCGTCGCAGGCGGGATCCTGATCATCGTCGGCCTGATCAGCTCCGCTATCGTCTCCCCCATCACAGACCGCTACAAACACTACCTCGGGACCATCCGAGTACTCGTCCCCATAGTCGCAATTTGCTACATAGCCCTGATCTTCGCCCCGTCCAGTCCGGCAGGCATAGCGCCGTCCTTCGTCGTGTGCGCCCTGCTCGGCGCCTCCTCTTTCGCCCTCCTCCCCGTCGTTCTGGAGTTTCTCGTAGAAATCACTTACCCTTTCTCGCCGGAGATCGGAAGCACAATCTGCTGGACAGGGGGTCAGCTTCTCGGTGCCGTGTTCATTATAGCGCAGGATGCTCTCAAAGCAGGTCGTGACGCATCGCCGCCTGAGAATATGAGAAATGCCCTCATTTTCGCGGCTGTCATTGCGGCCGTTGCGGTACCTTTTCCAATCTCGATCGGGTTGTTCGGGAGAGATGTGAGACGACGAAGACTGGATGTTGATAGAGGTCGTGTTCTGGAGGGAAGTGAGTATCCTGCCGGGGACTATGTGGACAGTGAAAATCCACAGCCCGAGATGGATTCCAAGTTGAGTTTGAAATATTGGCTCAATCGATTGGGTAATTGAAGTCATGTCATATAAGACTCATGCCTTGGCAGTAAGGCCATCGCGTATACGAATGTCATGTTTTTTCTTTCTTTCTTTCTTTCTCCTTTCTATTTTTTCTTTCTGGTGTTTGACGATTTCCCATTAAAGTTTCATGTTAGTATTCCCTAGAAACCCATTATCATTGTTTCATCCAGTGAGTTAGCGCTTAAACCTGAATTATACACATCCGCAAACGTAGAGTACCGGCGAAAGCAGCAGTCTAAAAGACAAGTGCCATTCGTTCTAAACAAAAGAAAATTAAAAAGCATAGTTCAAACAGGCAAAAAACCCAGCTATCTGTACATACACAGCGAAGGATGATCTTTTTTATTTTGTTTCCCACCCTCCGCTTAACACACAACTCCCACATGGCAAAGGAATCTAATTTCCAGTCTATGCGAGAACAACGGCCAACAAGCACTGCAGCCATTGGGTTTTCAGTGAGTCGCCCTCCACGGTTCCCCTTCGTATCTCATCCGGATGGTCAATACGTGATGCGCCGTTCGTTAAAAAATCGTTGCCATTGAACCATAAGAGAAACGTGGCAGGAATTGCCTTGAGATGATTCGTTTATTTGAGGGACTTCCAGAGCTTGGGGGCGGCGCACTGGGTAGCGCAGTGGCTGAGGTGGAAGACTGCAGTGGAAATTGTTAGGTCTGTCATAAGGGCATAGGCAAAAGTGCGACCAGCAAAGCCCCCCTCAAGGGTTTATAAAAATCGACGATAGAAAGAGTAGACTAAGTAAGAAGACACTTACACTCCTCAACACAGTCCTCCTTGGGTCCCTTGTAGTCAGGGTCCTCCTGCTGCTGGGTGACACGCTCAACACACTCATCGAAGTGGTGCTTGTATGGGGCGCACTGAGCGGAGTTGGCACATTCTGAAGATTTCGGAATTAGCATTCGTCCAAATCTGGGGGTAGCAATAAAGCGTATAGGGAGGGTTGATATCAATGGCATTGGGCACGCCTGTGCGAAAAGCGGACAGATGCATGTCCGATGGGCACTTATCGAGTCGCGCCATGGTTGCGCAGGAAGACAATCCAATGATGCAGCGATGAATGTGGTGAAACAAAAATAGAGGAATTATGAACTATAACAGCAACTCACCCTCCTCCAGCTGGGGCTTGATGTCCTCAGGCTCCTCCTCCTCCTCTTCCTCCTCTTCTTCTTCCTCTTCCTCCTCCTGCTCGGGCTCCTGTTCCTCGGGGGTCTCCTCAGAAGTCTCCTCGGCCTTCTCGGTGCTCTCTTCGCTGGTGGACTCCTCGGCCACAGCGGGCTTCTCTTCGGTCTCGGTCTCCTGGCTGCTAGACTGCTCGACGTTCTCGGCGGGAGCCTCAGCCTGGGCTTCGGGGAAGCCGAAGGAGGAGATCATGTCGGAGAAAAAGTCGGAGATACCCATCTTGAATTGTGTGAAGATTTCAATTGAGGGGAACTGGAGGGCCGGAAATCGAAAGTGTGGGGGGAAGCGGCAGCGACGAGCAAAGTTGATGAGGTTGGTGGTTTTACAAAGCTTTGGTTCTGCCGTTCAGGAAAATCGGAACAGCCCGGCCGCCGGCGAATGTTCAATTATCGCACACATGATTGGTCAACGCTTCGGTAGGGGATTGACCAATGCAGTAATCCTACTTCTCCCTCATCAACATTTCTGATCTGGGAACTTTTGATAATTACTATAATAAACCTGCAATTAATAGGATTTGCACATATTTTGGGTAAGATAACATGGAATTCGTGGCGGTTCACATTGAAAGAAAAAAAAAAAAAACATATCAATGAAGAAGATTTTTTTACGGTGTTTACTCGGGCTAATAGCAGTTGGCCGTATCATATGCGGTAAAAAA
>ML742443.1:0-16613 GCA_009193465.1 Aspergillus avenaceus
TTTTTTTTTTTTTTTTTTTTTTTTTTTTTTTTTTTTTTTTTTTTTTTTCCTTTTTTTTTTTTCACCCAATCTTCTTCTTTCCTCCCCATCTATAAATATCTAAAATTGCACAGGAGCGCTGTCACCGTGAGTTCCCTACCTCTTACCCCATACATATTCTACTCTCATCTCGCCATGCTGACTCTTCGGCTGCTCGTTCCAACAGTTTCGGGTCAAAGGTGATAAGAAATGGCTCCCAACATGCCAGGTCCTAGTATTTTTGATGATGCTACCCGTGTCCCGACCAGGCCATCCGGTTTACGAGGCATACTGTCACCCAAAGCTCACAAAAGAAACCCTTCTGCGGATGATATTCCTTTTCCTAAACCTTACTATCCAGTCCAAGCTCCTCGCAGCCCGTACATGTCCCCGGTGGACCAAGCTTATGCCTCGTTAAACCAACAGCCATTGTCAGAGATTGTCCCTAATCGAGATTCGGTAGACACTGGCTCACCCCGGCAACGATCACCGGCGAAATCGGACAAGAATACATTGCACAAGAAGACGAAGAGCGCTGTGTCATTAAAATCTCTCAGGAGCTACATGGAGCGTAAAGACAGTCGACCCGAGTCACACGATAATGAATGCGAAGATTTGAAACCCAAGAAGGCTAAATCAGCCAACAGCCTTACGGCAATCCTCAAACGGTCTCAACGCGGCAGGAAATCTGAAGGCTCAAAGAACAGTCGGGATAAGGAGAACAGGAGTCCAACTGATTTGGTCGATAACATGCCATCTCCCATCTGGAACCAATATGCGACGGCGGCCTCGTACTACGATCATATAGCAGTACCACCTTCCCCCACTAAGCGTCGGACGTTTCAAGAAGAAGTTTCACTTTATACCCCGAAGGGATACGGGCCAGCACAGCAACGTAATTTTTATGATTATCATCAACCCTCCCTCACAAACCGTGGGGACCCGAAACCTCGTCCAAAATCAGATTTCCTCTCCGGGAATCGCAAAGTGCGCGAGCTGTTCGGACCACATATAAACATGTCCTCAGATAAGTTGGCTTCATCCAACCAGGATGGGTCTTCCCCTTCTAAGGGTAAAGGGCGACCTCGTGCCCTCTCAAAGCCTGAGGCCCGACCGGGACCCGGAGAGCAGCCGGACATTAGTCCTAAAAAAGTGTCTCGGGTTCAAGCGGCAATTTCGGCATTCAATGCAAAAGAACGGGAGGCTGAAGTACAAAGGCGTTTGAATGCGAAAGACCTAGAAAGCGAATTTGAAAAGCTTTTGGTTCGTACATTCATATAGCTCCCGGTGCTAGAAAGGTGTTTGAAGCTAACAGTCTCCCAGGACGCTAGAAACATTCCGCATAACATGAGAGACAAGATGAGGTCTCTAGATACAAATATCAAAGCCGACTTTATTCAGAAGGACAAGGCTGAAAGCACACATAGTGCCAGTGCGAGTGTTCATACGAATGATAGTACCGGCCGCCGAGGTCGCAAAAAGGAGCAAAAAGAAGATCGCCATAATCAGGATAGTAAAGGATCACGATCACGGTCTCGAAGCCGAGGGTTTAGCTTTCCCAAGGGCACGTCCTCGCCAACGAAGAAACAGCGACCAGAGAGCGGAAGCTCCTATCGACGCCCAAAATCTTCGGACTTTTCACAGCCGGGATTATCGCGGGTCATGACACCGTCCACTTCCACGACTTCACTATCCGCGACGGCCTGTCAAGACACTGCCGCCGACCCGTCTGACTTTGTACATTATCTGAGGGAAATTCAAAAACCCGAAATGATAGAGGTAGGCAAAATGCATAAACTGCGTCTCCTGTTGCGGAACGAAACCATCAGCTGGGTGGAGACCTTTATCACAGATGGTGGCATGGATGAGATTGTACAATTGATTTATAGGATCATGAAGGTTGAGTGGAGGTACGTAACTTTAACCGCTTCTATGTCGACTAAGCAAAACATCCTCTCACACATTTGCAGGGAGGAACACGAGGATAACTTACTCCATGAGACTCTACTATGTCTCAAGGGTCTGTGCACAACTTCTATTGCATTGCAGCGCCTCACCACTATTGAGAGAGAGATTTTCCCGGCACTGCTCAAGATGCTGTTCGACGACGAAAAGAAGGGCCCGAGCGAATACACAACGCGCAGCATCATTATTAACCTTCTGTTTACACAACTCTCTACGACATCACCAGGCGAGGATATAGCATCTCGTGCGACGCGGATTCTATCCTATTTGCGTGACCCTACTCCACCGGAAGAGAACCAACCTCTCTCTTTCATTGCCAACATATACCAGTCACGCCCTTACCGGGTATGGTGCAAAGAAGTCACAAATGTGACAAAGGAGGTATTCTGGATCTTCCTGCATCATCTCAACGTGGTTCCAATTATGAAGAATGACAAATCCGGTTCGACCTGTTTCCAAGAGAGGCATTTTCCAGCTCCCAGGCCTCCTGTTCCTGCAGCGCCTTATGTAGGCGGAGTCGAGTGGGATGCCACAAATTATTTAGCTGCCCACCTAGACCTCTTAAACGGACTTGTTGCATCTTTGCCCTCCAGTGAAGAACGCAATAAGCTTCGTGCGGAGCTCAGAGCCTCCGGGTTTGAGAAGGTTATGGGTGGGAGTTTGCGGACTTGCAAAGAGAAGTTCTATGCTTCCGTTCATGATTGTCTTCGTACTTGGGTTGCTGCGGCGGTAGAAGATGGGTGGCCTTATATTGGTGTTCGCGAAGGCCCACCTCGGCCCGAGCCTGGATCTCCTACCAAATCGCCGATCAAAGCTGCTGGTGGAAGCCCTCGCAAGGGCCTCTTGGATGAGAAGCCTCCCAAGCTGGAGCTCGCTCTGGATGTGCCAGCTAATAATCCAGTGTCTCCAAAGAATGACGGTCTAGGCAACTGGCTGTAAGAGCTAGCCATCCTCAGTTGGCGTCGCAAACGGTGGTTATTATTATTTTTTTTTTCTCTATGTTTTCCTTTGTTTTTGCTCTCACTTTTTTCCCTTTTTCACAGAATTCTGGAGTCTTGGACAAGGCGGCGTTAGCATTTTGGGAGTCTTTGGGTGCATTTGTCCGTCGAGTAACGGCCACGGCGAAACGACTTAATGAAGAAACGGGGCCCTCATGTTATGAGTTTTGATGACCTTGCGTAGGGCCTTATAAGGCAGTTATTCCTTTGCATCGGCATTCGATAGCTCAGAATACTTGATACGACAGTAAGATGAATTTGATGTCCGTTAACAGATCTTTCTATACTATACAAGGCAGTGTTCTATATTCATATTCCTCACGACAGGTCGCAGTCAATGTATATTTACCTTCCGGCTATTCGTATCTCAATTGAATTTCACAACTTTCCCATATGCAAGATTCACAAGTAGACTGTACAATCAATAGACGGCCCCTCAGCTATCATCCGATCTCTTGACCGGTCCAGGCGGCGGAGGCGCCGAAAATGTCCCCTTAACACCAGCAAAGAAAGCCCGTCGAAGCTAACAAATCCCATATCAGCCTTCCAATTCATAATCTCCATTCCTTTTTTTTTTTTTTTTTTTTCCAAAAAAAGGGAGAGAAAGAAAGAACCTACCTCATCAAACGGACTCCCCTTATCATCCCACTCCATAAAAAGCACCGCATAAACAAGAACAACTACAAATCAGTCAGCCGCAAGCCCCAATCCCAAAAAAGAACCCATCTACCCATCCTATAAACTGAACCGGACCAAAAATCCAGGCCACAAACAAAAACAAAAAGACAGGTAACTAAGAAGCAAAATAAGATAAGATAAAAACTTACACCCTATCACACCCCACTGCACTAATTTTGTCCCCTTGGTCCATTTCGGACGGGCAAATTTGAGGGCTGCGCGTCGTCTGTATTTGCGTTCTAGACGGAATTGGTGCTTGGGCGAGAGTTTGGACATGTCGGGGGGCCATTGGCGCTTGGGTTTGTAGGCGCTGTAGTCTGGGGTAGTGGTGTGGTGTTCTGGGGTTTGGGTTGTGTTGTTGTTGTTGTTGTTGTTGTTGTTGTTGGAGGAGAGGCGGAAGGAGGAGGAGGAGTTATAGGGTGTTTGGGATAGGTGTCTTGATTGGAGGGGTTTCTGTTTTTCTGTTAGTTTTTGGGTATCTTGAGAAGAGAGGGGGGATTTTGGGGAGGTACATGTTGGAAGCGTGGGAGGTTGTTTGTGGTGATGCATGATGCGATGGGGCGAGAGGATATTGTCGCCGGGAGTCGGCGTATGAGGAATGTTGATGACATTTATCGGGTTTGTGTTGATGGATTGCAGATTAGGTAGAATGGGCGGTTATTGTACGTTGTATGGAGGTATTTTTTATGCGGAGAAATTCGAGGGAAGAAAAGTTGGAGTTGGCTGGTGATTCCGCTCGGAGTTTGTTCCGCTCTTGGTGGATCCATTATTAAAGTATGTATACTTTGTAATTTTTTCTTTCTTTCTTTCTTTCTCTCTTTCTTTGGATTGATATTCTGTTTTTTTATTCTTGAGGTGTAATTGTGAAAGTAAATAATGTCTTTCATTAGCTCGGCATTGAATATGGGCTGGTCTTGGGGTTACGGCACTTTATTCTTCTTATCATTAGAGTACCAATATGTGATCGGATGGATGAGACAAGTTCTCACTTTCCTATTATATTACTTGCGATACACTTTTTGAGAGCGCACTTGGTGTTAACTGGTCACTGATTGTACTTCGAATTTATTCCCTTTCGTAAATGATTAAACACTCAAGTTCCATGTCACATATCAAAGAAATTCACATTCTGGGTTCTAATCTCTACCAAAGTACACAGGACCACTCAAATGTGAGATATTGAACAATCTCATCTAAAATATCAAGAATAATGGAAGATAAGACGGGACTGTTTTCAGGGTTGAAAAGGTAGGGCTCTTTCCAGGCAGGTACACCAGAACTATTTTAGACATCCATCTAAACACTTATATTAAGAGAACTAATCTCGCATATCAACAGCAGTGTATGTAAGTTATTAGAATATAGCTACGAAGTAGAAAGAGGTAAGGTATATCCTCTTTTACAGTTCTTGAATTAAAAAAGAAAGAAAGAAACCAGATACCCGTTTACTCTGTCAATATTTACTAAGCTAAATGTATACATCTGGAAACCGACGTTTGGTAACCATACTGTCATATAATTCCCTGTTTAAACTGTATCAGAAATTGATTTCCAGATCCTATGGAAATAACACTGAAGTTACCTGATCATGTAAAGTTGTACCTATAGGAAGTGAAGCCCAGTTCGATAGTGCATATACATATCATAAATTCACAGTATCAAAAGAAGAGAAATAAATAAATTTAATATAAAAAGAAAGGGTAATTTTTGAATCAACAACTAATCTTTTGCTCAGCATTTGTTCTGATATCAATAAATAAATTTTGGCAATAATTGATGTATTGATAGTCCGCCGTAATATAGTTGTGTCATGGTATGTTTCTCAGGGCAAATTCTTACATTCCGGTTCAGATATAGATCGACATTTATCACAAGATCATTATATACAAAAGTCATTCGGAAAACAAAAAATAAAATAAAATAAAAAAACAATAATAATAAAATGTTTCACATGTGAACCTCCGCCACACCCCCAGATGTCCCGTGACAAGAACTCGGAACAATGATGACGCGCCATGGACCTCGGCATTTTCACAGGTATTCAATTGTAATAAAAAGTGGATTCTACTCCACGTTCTCTCCCCCCGGGTTTGGATTTAAAGGTCCCTGTACCCTGTCCTTCTCCTCAGGAGTCACCTCTTTCATTTTCCCTTTCTAATAATATTTGATACCCCCTGATCCTTTCAAATCTCCGCTTTTGAACACATCTCTTGCTGACGTCATTATGTCTTCCGGTATGCCAACAAAGTGAACTTCCCCGGAATCTATACATAGAAACTAAACAAGTTTTTATCTTTTTAGCTCAGCAGCGTCTCACTCAGGTGGCCTCCCACTTCACCCCCAGTGGCAAGAAGGGTGCCGCTGCCCTGACCGAAAAGCATCCCGATGATATTGTCGTGACCTGTGCTCTCCGTTCTGCCCTCACCAAGGGCGGAAAGGGTGGCTTCAAGGACACTGCCGGTGCTGACATCCTTGCCGGTGTTTTCAAGGGCGTCATCGAAAAGAGTGGTATTGACCCGAACGCCGTCGAGGATGTCGCGGTTGGTTCGGTTCTTGCGCCCGGTGGCGGTGCTACCGAGTTCCGCGCGGCTGCCCTGGTTGCTGGTTTCCCAGAGACGACCGCCGTCAAGAGCTTGAACCGCCAGTGCTCCAGTGGTCTTCAGGCTATTGTGGATATTGCCAACGCCATCAAGTCGGGTATGATTGAGGTTGGTATCGGTGCTGGTGTGGAGAGCATGTCTTCGCAATATGGGTAAGTGGGGAAACTAGTCAACCCTTTCTACATGTTTCCCATGCTGATAAAGTGATCCTTTAGTCCGGGTGCGGTGACCGAGTTCTCTGATCTCCTCGAAAACCACCAAGAGTCTGCCAACTGCAAGGTTCCCATGGGTGTGCTGTCCGAGCAGATGGCTAAGGACCGCAAGATCTCCCGTGCTGCTCAAGACGCCTTTGCCGCTTCGTCCTACCAGAAGGCCGTTAAGGCTCAGAAGGCCGGCTTGTTCAACGAAGAGATCATCCCTCTGGAGGTCAAGTGGACCGACCCCAAGTCTGGTGAGGAGAAGACTATTACCGTCAAGGCCGACGATGGCATCCGTGATGGCATCACCCCCGAGTCTCTGGGTAAGATCCGCCCGGCTTTTGCCAAGGATGGCTCCATCCACGCCGGAAACGCCTCTCAGATCTCCGATGGTGCTGCCGCCGTTTTGTTAATGAAGCGTTCCACTGCCGAGCGCCTTGGCCAGAAGATCATCGGCAAGTACGTGGCCGCTAGCGTTGTCGGCGTCAAGCCCCTGCTCATGGGCATTGGTCCCTGGAAGGCCATCCCCGTGGCACTCGAAAAGGCCGGCATCACCAAGGACGATGTCGATATCTATGAGATCAACGAGGCATTCGCTTCGCAGTGCGTCTGGTGTGTCAATGAGCTCGGACTGCCCCAAGAGAAGATCAACCCCAAGGGAGGCGCTATTGCATTCGGTCACCCTCTCGGCTGCACCGGATCTCGCCAAATCAGCACACTGCTTACAGAGTTGAAGCGTACGGACAAGAAGATCGGCGTTACTAGCATGTGCGTCGGTACTGGTATGGGCATGGCCGCCGTCTGGGTTCGCGAGTAAAATGAGCTGGCTCTAAAATCTTTCGTGACGTGACTTTTTCTTTTCTTGTACAGCGATTATACATTTTGATGACCTTTGATCTGTACTCATAATCTCAGAATACCAACATGGAATTTAACCTCAAATTGCATTTGTTAATGATTCGCAACACATATATAATGCTCAATAGACTATAGTCAGCAGAGACGGATCTCAGATCTTCGTCCGAAACGTCTTGAAAGCCTCGAAAACACTCGACCCCTGAAGCACAGCTTCTTTCACCTTATCATCCATAGCAACCAATTTCGGCATCAACTCCAGCACCCGATCCAGAAGCTCATGCGGAATAGCCACTACTCCATCCACCGGATCACAAAAGATAATATCGCCCTATAACACTAAGTCTCTACCCATGTCAACCCAACAAGAAAAGAAAAGAAAAGAACTCACCGGCGAAACATCCACACCGCCCAACGAAACAGGCACATTCCTCAACCCAGGCTTCGCCTCCGCCGCCGTCCCAACCGTAGACGTACCACGAGCCCAGACCTACCCGACCATCAACATATTTAGCAAACCAACAACCGCAATAACCGCAACAAACTAAATTTAGAAAAAAAGAAAGAAAGAAAAAAAAAAAAAAACCTACCGGAAGCCGACACTCTCTAATCTCCCCCAAATCCCGTATGCGCCCGTTAACCAGTGCGCCCATCACACCCAGATACTTCATCCGCACAGCCATAACCCCGCCCAGCACAGCACAGTGCTGGCCCTCCGGCTGCTCGATCACGGTGATTGTGCCTGGTTCGGCGGAATCGACCCAGTGCGTTCCCGGGGGAAAGCTGTGGGAGGGGTCGGATGGGTTTGCATCGGGGCTGGACTTGGGGATGAATTTGAAGGTTGAGGCTGGGGCGATGAGTTTGGGCAGTTTGGTTCGGTCGGTGGTTGGGGAGAAGGGGACTTGAGTGAGTTAGTGGTTTGCTGGTTGATTTGGGGGTTGAGTAGGTAAGGTAAGGTTCCAAGTGTAGGGGGCTTACTGAAGTCGGCTAGATGGCCTGCTCGGGGGGTTGTGCCTTCGGGGTTCTTTTGGAGTTTGAGGAGTGCGTCTGAGACCTTGAGTTATTTTGTTAGATTTGATCTACTATTAGGTTGTAGTGATGGAGGTCTTTTGTGAGATGGGGAGGTATACATCACATGCGGAGTAGTTTTGGAGTATTTGGAGCTTTTCGGTGATTGTTGACATTTTGCGCTTGGTTAGGGTGTGAGGGTTTAAGATTCTGTGGGGTAGGGGTAATGGTAATCGGGGAATGGATCTGGGGAGGGAGGCCATGCGATGTTTGTTGATATACTTTGTTATATTGATGTAGATCGGAGCTCGGCTGAGCGGCGTTTATGGAGAGAGGAGTATATGAATGTGGTGTGTATTGTAAAGCTTCAATTAGTTTCTGTTGGTCAAGTAGTAGTATGTAGAGACATTTATGACCCAGTTTATGCGGTGTATATGGTAGATAATATAATAGTAGTACATCAATCTAGTAACATGTGCTGTAGTAGATTGAATAACCGAGGATCGGGAATAATTGGCATTGACATCGTTGCTAAAGTTCTTGGCTCAGGGCAGACTTAATTCATGTCAATAGCAAGGAATTAAGTTGCATTAGGGTTTGTCTACGTTCTGTCTTGCATGACAGCTCAGCTTTTATGTTATACATTACCTGTTATACTACTATGAAGACTGAAAAAAATACAGGTAAAATAAAATAAAATAAAATAAAGATAAGAAACATCCATTACTTGTGTTCAATGATCTGATGACTGATGCTGAACAATCGCTTCATCATTGGTCGGCATGATGGTTCCAGGCCCTCTTCTAACCGAACTGAAGAAAATCGTTTGTAATAGAGTATCTATAAGACTAAGGTTTATTGTCCATTACTTTATTCTCATAATTTCTTCATTATATTTTGTTACAGTATCGTGTCGTATATTAGTCGCTTCACTGCAATATAATCCAACAGACTATTTCATTGAAACTAAGCATATAAGATGACTTCGCCATCTTGCGCGTATACCACCGAGCAGTTAGAGCTCTATCTACACCGCATCGGATATGCTGATACCACTCAACTACATGATGTTCAGCAATCTGTTCGGGAAACCCCTCTGGAAACGCTGACAGCGCTGCAACGCCGTCATTTGATTGCCATCCCCTGGGGAAACTCTGCGTTGCATTACTCGCAGCACCGGTCGATCTCGGTGCATCCTGCAGCGCTGTTCGAGAAGATGGTTGTGCGCCGTCTCGATGGGTACTGCATGGAGACTACGAATCTGTTCTATCTCGTCTTGCGCTCCTTGGGATACGATGTCTACCCGACTGCGGGGCGGGTGAGCTATGCGGTGGCTGGTGGGAACCAGACGCCCGGGGAGGAGCAGTACATGGGGCTGTGAGTGGTTCTCGATTTATTGAAAATTAACTCAGACCCCTCTTTGCTTTCTAACATTGGAACAGAGGCCACATGGTCCTCATAGTGAGCATTGACGGCGAAAAATATGTGGTAAGTTTTAGCTAACTATCTTGAGTTGTGTAAAGATGTCTAAGCTAAGATGAACAGGTTGACGTCGGGTTCGGGAACTTCGGTCCTACAAGTCCCTTGCCATTAAAAGATGGTGCGGCCGCAGTTTGCATGGCACCGGCTGAGATGCGTCTGGTCAGGGATACACCGATTGAGTTCGTTGATAGGACCCAGAAACTCTGGATTTATCAGATCCGGCACAACCCCGAGAGTAGCTGGATCCCGCAGTACTCTTTCTCGGAAATCGAGTGCCTACCGCAGGATTTTGCCATGATCAACTTCTCTACCAGCCACCAGCCGAGTAGCTGGTTCGTGCAGGCTTTTGTGTGCGTGAAATTGATTGCCGACGAGACCGGGGTGAAGCCGGTTGGCATTTACATTCTGTCAGGGAAGGAGGTGAAAATGCGATTGAACGGGGAGACCACCGTCATTCAGACTCTGGAGAATGAGGGAGACAGAGTTCAGGCTCTGGCTAAGTGGTTTGATCTGCATTTCCAAGACCACGAAGTAGAGGGGATCCGAGGTTTATGGTCTGAAATCAAATAGATATTTTTTCTTTTTCCTTTGTTTGAACTGATTTGATAATCAAAACTACCCTGCAGCGAATGGCTAGCCTGGTAATATGGTACAGTAGAAAAAACTTCTCTAATCATTGCATGGATATTTATTGAAAATGCAGGGCGAACAAAGAGACAATGAAAAGAACAGAAAATGGTGTGAATTCGGCATAGCTTTAAAAAATACGTTTTTCCAGCTGTGTTCCCGATTAGATTCCAGTGTTGCAAACTCAGCTCAAAGGGCACTTACCTTCCATGGATTGCTGACTTCGAATCCCTTTGGAGCTTCCGCGTTGCTTGATTGACCGCGCGGGGTTCCTGTGATTCTCATATCCCTCTCCATCACTGTTGACAACAAAGAAAAAAAAAATGAGTCATTAGCCTCCATATTACTCTCTTAACAGTGAGATATGAAAATGTTCTTATGAGGGTATGGTTTGATCGCCAATCGCCGGGTATATCACATACTTTGCTGTTGGACGTTAGCTTATCTGGTGCGATCATATAGTTTTCGAGGTTTAAAGCACTTACTCTATCCCACAGATCACGGTTCCAGCGAGGCTTCTTCCAATCGTTTGACCAGTACTTGACAGCAGTGAGACCAGCGCCGGTCACGCCGAACATCTGTTACAACTTGTGAGTGGATTGACGGCAAGACAGAGAGAGAGGGAACCAGGGTAAAAAAAAAGAGAAAGGGTCCACATACGGTAATAATGATTCCATAAGGAATCAAGGCCTCAAAAGGAACACCCATGATGTGTAATTGAACAACGGAACCGACGGGGAAACGGTAACGGAGACAGATAAATCGATGACGAGGAGGACGTTTCTCTTGTGGTCGCGGGAATCCGCCGAAACATCGAGGTCTGGAGGTTGGCCCGAAACGGTTTAGCGGAGAGCCGGGGGGTCGAGCCGGCTGAGTCAGCAACAGCCGTCAACCTCACGGGCAGGAGAAGGGGCGAGTGGCCGCAGCTGAGTGCTCTGGATGCTGGATAGGCCTTCGGTCGGCGTATCCGCTGCTGATCTACGCGTTTACTTCTGCTATACTTGGGGCTTTTGACCCTACTGGTCTGTGCGGTATGGTCTCCATTGCATTTCCCCCTAACGCGTTGTTCTACTACTATCGGATTGGTTTCCACCTTCCCCGGTTTCCCAGCTCCTTCACTAACTGTCGCTTTTCCGTTGCGCTACTTCAGATACCACACTTTGCGCTTTACATAGACCTACTGTATAAAGTCACTATTGCTTGCGTCCAGATAGTCATTCGTTTACCGTCCCCGATGCCCATTACATGTGGCGCCAGATGATTGTCTATTCTTGCGGAGAGCCTGAATCCTCAACCGTTGGGCTATCTCGGTTCATAACCCCCTTTACTCGTGGCGCACGGCTATAGCTTCTCGATCTGGCGACCGCTGTCACATACACCATGCCGGCAACTGCGCCGCTGGCTGACGACGACACGGAGATGAGACCGCCTACGGATGTGGCGGACAGCGATCAGGATGCGGAGGGTGAGGAGGAGACCGATCTGTACCAGATGGATCAACAGCTCCAAGATGCGGTGCAGAAGGCATATTCCGGGGAGCTTGCTGAAGAAAATGGAAATTCCGGTCCCGAGGAAGATCTAGATGCGGAGGGGGAGCCGGATCCTGACGTGAATTCAAACGACGACAACGACGACACGGAACCGGTGGGAGCTGTCAAGCTACCAAAAGGAGACCGCTCATTAGATGACGAAGATGCGGTTGATTCAGATGGTGACCCGGCCTTTGATAATCAGAGTGAGAACGATCAGGACGCATCTGGTTCTAGTTCAAGCAGTTCCGACGAGGGTGACGAAGAGTGGGAAGGAGAAAGCAATGATCGCGACGAGGTCGAAGCGGATAATAACACGGTCCGCGGTAACTGCCTGTGGGTTCACCTTTTCTTTTCTTTTCTTTCCTTTTTTTTTTTTTTTCCTTTCCCTTCATTCTCATATATTTCCATGATATCGGCCAAAGAAATAAGTAAAAAAGAAGAAAGTTATAATACTAACAAATTGCACAGATTTTGTGGACAAGATGAAGATCATGATCCAAGTGAAGATTTTGAAGAATACTTGACTTGTTCGGTTTGCGGCGATCACTGTACGTTGATTTGCGGGCCCATTTTATGGGCAAAACCCCAAGAACTTTTCGGCGATCGTTTACTGACTGGGTCGACAGCTCATCGGCAATGTGCTCGCGAACAAGACTCACTAAATGATGGCGAAGGTAAAGTTTAACCATAAATGAAGCTTCTCCGAAAACTTAATGCTAATTTTGGTCCAGATGCCAGCGCCTGGAGATGCCCTACATGCGTTAGGGAGAAGTTGGAGCCAAACCCGGAGGACATCGCCACGTCTCAGCGAAGGCATGGTCCCAAAAATATGCGCAAGGAGCTTTTGCCAGCACACACTGGAGAAGAGGGTTCTGGATTTCATTCCATCTTTAATACGGTGGATGTCAATGACGATGACCTATTGAACAGCTCACGATCGCTACGGAAGAGAAAGACTTTGTCTGCAGACCTTCAGGAGCATGCTCCTATGCTTCGGAAGCGGCAGAGGCAGACGTCGCTGCGTTCAGAACGGACTGATTCACAAGCTGAGGGTCTAGATACTTTGTCCCCCGTGCGGACTCGGTCTCGGCGTGCACGGGGAGGGGAGAGAGAAAATTGCCGTGTGGTCTTGAGGCAATTTGGAAGGCTTGTGTTAGCCTTTCGGCTCAACGAAACAAAACTGGCCAAGATCCTTAGTTCTCGCAGCCGGTCGCAGATTAGGAGTCGTAGAACCCCTAAACCTCCCCCGGCGGTGCACGAAGCGCCGGCTCACTTTGCTCCTATAACTTCCGTGTCATACATGTCTCCATTCTATTCCTTCAATGACCGTGAGACCGACGAAAGCAAGTCGAAACCGTACGGCGGTATTCTATCCGAGGCCGATGCAGATACCACCAAGACTCTTCCGACACAGTCTGATCGTGAAAAGTTTGAGGTGGCGCGGCAAAAAGCCGAAGAGGAATGGCAAAAGCGAGTTATGGAAGCCGAGAGTAGCGGGGAACCCATCCAACATGCTGCACAGAAGGTCTCGGGCCCACCGTCGAGGATTAAATATATTAATTTCGGCGGCTACGAGATTGAGACTTGGTATGCAGCACCCTATCCGGAGGAGTACAGTCGCAACCGAGTGCTCTATATCTGTGAATTTTGCCTAAAGTACATGAATTCGGACTATGTTGCCTGGCGCCACAAACTCAAGTGCCCGGCAAAACACCCACCTGGCGATGAAATTTATCGCGATGGTTCTATCTCAATCTTTGAAGTCGACGGACGGAAAAACCCAGTGTATTGTCAAAATTTGTGTTTGCTGGCAAAACTCTTTCTAGGTTCGAAGACTCTCTATTACGACGTCGAACCATTCCTCTTCTATATCATGACCGAGTTCGACGACTTGGGCTGCCACTTTGTTGGCTATTTTAGCAAAGAGAAACGCCCCAGCTCTGCTAACAATGTCTCCTGTATCCTCACACTGCCCATTCATCAGCGGAAAGGTTACGGAAACCTTCTCATTGACTTCTCATACCTACTTACGCGCATCGAAGGGAAGACTGGATCTCCCGAGAAACCGCTATCTGACATGGGTCTGGTCTCTTATCGAAATTATTGGCGACTTATTTTATCGTACCAGCTTCGTGGCCAAAAGTCACCCCTTAGTATTGTGGAGCTTTCTGAACGTACAGGTATGACAGCAGACGATATTGTTTCAGGCCTAGAAGCCTTGCGCGCTCTGGTTAGGGATCCAGTTACAAAGACTTACGCGTTACGACTTGACTACAAATACTTCGAAGAATGCATCCGCGGTTGGGAGAGCAAAGGCTATGTCCAGCTCAACCCCGATGCTCTCGTCTGGACACCATACATTATGGGCCGAAGTAACCAGTCGCAATTCGACCGGGCTCCGATACATGCCGTGGCTCCGCGAGAGGTACTGGAAGAAGAAGATGACGAGGAAGAAGTCGAAGAGCCGAAAGAGTCAAGCAATGAAGCAGAACAGCAGCCGACAGCAAAAGCGCGCAATATCAATGGGGGGGCCAGTGCACAGCCAGCTACTAACGGTATTGGACATGCGCATCTCGAAGAGCTTTCTTCACAAACCGCCGGACCCCCTTCTACTGAGTTTCTATCTAACGTCAATGGCTTCCGTCATGATACAAAGCCTGCCGCAGACGGCAAGGACCCCGTGGAAGCCAATTCCGTTCCAGATATACCTGCCTGGCGATTCGAAGTTTATCCTCCTGTGCAAGCGCCAGTTGTCAAACGGCGTCCTGGTCGGCCGTTCGGCAGCAAAACTAATTATAACAAATTGTCGATCACACCAACGACTGCTCGCACCAGCGGTCGTGGCACGCCTAGGAGGCCGTCAATCCTAGCGTCTGTGACACCTTCCGCGAATGCATCCGTCGTGCGGCGCGGCCGGAGCGCCAAGCTGATGGATTCCCCGGCCCTAGAACACACGGGCACGAGCAACGGAGTTGAGAATGATCAACCGCTAAGCCACGACAATGGACAGGGCTCAACCTCCCAGTTTACTGTACCCTCGGGCACAGGATTGAAGATGAACCATACAGGTGGTGACGAAGGATTGAGCAAAGTCAACGGTACCAATGGCACGGGCCATATGGAGATCGGGAGGACCGAGTTCCAGGCCCCAGAACAAGCGACACCGTCCAAACACAGGGGTTCTGAGAGCACAGCAAAGTTTACCAGATCGGTGAATCGAAAGTCAGTTGTAGAAAAGCTGGAGGTCCTTTTTCCAGCAGGCGATCATAGTACAGCAAATTCCAATGGTGTGGATGGTTATAAAGAAGAGCCTAACGGAATTGATAAAGACGGCGATGCGATCATGGAAACATGATTTATTTCCTTTGAACAGATTCGGAAGAAACCCTAAACGGCAATGCATCTAAACGGGGCGTTATTTCGTTACATTGCAGATGAGACGTTTCTTTTTCACATTTATCCCTCGAAGGGATAAATTTTCTTATGACTTAGCACTTATTTTATTCTGTTTACGCTGTCTTACAAAGCAAGGAGTGGGCAAGGAAACCGGAGTTCTGGCTATCATTTGATGCACTGTTATCACGAATTGCCTTTTGATTCTCCGATCTGCGGGTTCACTCAGCGTTGTTTCCTTCCCCCACCCATCCATTTATGTTATGAATGGAAAGGTCTCTTTTTTTCTTTTCTTTTTCCACTTCTTTTTTATTACGGTCTTGGCTTAGAGGGCTTGTTATTTTATTCTCTTTGTTCTGTCCCACATCTTTCCAGTCTCCCCTAATGTAATCCAGGACACATTCATCTCGGCGCCCTCACTGCGGCGTCTGTACCAAGCATGACAAATCATCCAGGCTGAAAAAAAAATACGAATATAGGAGAGACATATTGTAAGAACTACTGTCATCAAACAGGAATTGTTCCTGTAAACTGTGCAGACCACCAGTCAACTTCCAAGTTCCGCGATAGGCCCGTAAGTGAAACCAAAGCCCAACGCAATCGATCCCTATTTGCAAAGTGCCAGTTAGGTTTCAGACAGGCACGTGAGCCTCCAATCAACTAGATTGAAACTGAATAGAAAAAAATAAAATAAAAAACAATAATGACGCAAAGTATAGTCATCAGAAATCCCACTATCGATTTCAAAGTAAGTGTAAGTGTTAAATAAAATACAATAAAAAATAAAAAATAAAAGAAAAGGGAAAACCAAGCAAGCAAGAAACGAAACGAAACGAAAAGAAAAAGAAAAAAAAAAGAATTTATCAACATGCAAAAAACTAAAGCTACTTGTGCCCTTGCATCTGCAACTTCCTAATCGAAAGCTCGATAGATCGTATCGACTGATGATGCATCTAGATAGATGGGAGAGGTTGAAAAATAAAATCAAGAAAAAAATAAATTAAAAGAAAACAAAAAAGGAAATAGAAAAACAAATAGGGAAATACATTTATCTATCCATCTATTTGAATCTACGCAGTGTAGACAAGGGTATGTACATATGCCATCGCTACACGACCTATTTTATCTACCTGGGATTTTTTTTTTTTTTTTTTTTTTTTTTTTTTGGTGGAACATTGTAATGTACGGCGTATACCTATTACCTACAGCTGAGCATATACCTGGATTTTTGAGATTTCCGGTGGGGTTGATTTTCTCGCT
>ML742444.1:0-16592 GCA_009193465.1 Aspergillus avenaceus
TTTTTTTTTTTTTTTTTTTTTTTTTTTTTTTTTTTTTTAATCCTTCCTCGACTGACTTCATTTCCTATGAAACAAATCGATGACTTCTGACATAGACTTGTATCTGATAGGATAATGTAATCTTGACCCGAGAGCGTTCTCCATCGACACCATCTCTTAGTAATGCTCAGGAAATGAAGATGTGCGCTCTAGCGTCTGAGGTATATAATTTGCATGCTATATATGATTGAGGAAGGTGTTTCCTGATTAGCGTGGGGTTTAGTGTGTCACGGTCAAAAAGGTACGCACTGAGATCTTGCATTCGACATGACATCTGTGCATGCGGGCTTTGACATGTATCATCCAAGTTATCCCATGCGTTGCAGCATCTGGGGATCTTGCCTTGCACCGCGTCTCAACCACATGATCATAACTAGTGTCGAACACTGCTAATGCCCCGCAGCCATGGTAGTCAATCCGTAGAGTATCCAATTGTGCGATCACGCAAGTCGACGATGCCAAAGTCTAGCATCGCATTGCCCATCGACAGTGTGGATCTGGACTGCTCGCAACGACACTCGCAACCCATCTATGCTACCTTGCATAGAGGATGCCAATGATTGAGCAAGCCATATGGGGATAATGCGGAGATGTGGCGCCGATAACGGCTCATCTAGCGATAGAGATGAATACTTTGTTTTTGAGACACGTTCTGGGAACAATCGACAGCCGCGTCACACGACTCGGGCGAGGCAACGAGGGCTTGACGGCCCTCGAACGTCTTATAGGGTTGCATCTAGACCGAGAAACCAGCCAACTTCCAATGCAGACGATGACTGTAGCATCGACTGGCGATCGAGAGGCCGGCGAAGCTAGCTCGGCCCCCGCGTTTGTTGAAGGTCGTAGAGAGAAGTATCAGCGATCTTCGAGTGACATTGCCGCGATACCCTCAGAACTGCTCAATCGGGTCTGTTCGTCCTTCACGTCACTTGAGATAGTCTTTGTTCTGGTGAACTCAAAGGAAAAGCTTCCCAACTAGAGCTTGACGGTGATAGATCGAAGGACAAAGTCAAAGGTAGTGACTCGGGGGGGTTATGTACCACATTGGCGGGGGTAGCGCTGTCCGCGAAAAGAGGGGTAGAACCGTTGACTTTGTGTATAGTATACCGACTGGGCGACAAAGAGTGAGTGAATTTGCGAAGCTATGAACGAGGTCAACGTTCTGCAGCGGGGCTGTTGAGGGAAGCACCCGTTCGTAACCCTACAAAGAAGAGGAATCCAGGTTCTTGTGAATATATCCCTCATCTACCGGGCAGTTCGAGCCCATCGGCAGTATTTTATTCCGAGGGGAAAGTGCTCATCTACAAAGGAATTGAAAAACGCGGTGATTTGTCGATCAGTAACCTTGAATTAACATTTAGAATTTGATGCTCAACTATAAATGAAACTTTAATAATTTGGACAATATCACACGTGGACAACTGCAGTGAACGCTGACAAACGGCCTGGTCGATGGAAGAAAACCCACGACGATTGCAATCCCCGATAGGAATTCTGTCGATAAGATAGTCCCTGGCGAATGGTAGGACAACTAGGCACTGTGCACCCTGAATGGAAGGACGGGTAAGTATGGTTTGGCCCAAGAATGTGACAGTCGGGGGTCTAGATGGGCCATACCTGTCAGTCATGAGGCAATGGAGTGAATTAAAAGCGTTTGCTGGCGAGTGTCCTCCATCGGCATGTGGTTACTTGGGTCGCGCATCTGATCCGTAAGAGCCTTATTGCATCTCCGAAATATTGCCTCTCGGTGTAACCCATTGGATCGCTGGTCCTTCACCGATGTGATAAGTAAATGAATCTCCTATCAGACCGGGAGAAGGTGAATTGGCCTATCTCTTCTGATACAAACAATTGAGCGAGGTGACCGGATCATCTGCAGAGAAATGAGTTAGGGCTACGACCGACAAATCGCAGTGCGTATAGTTGATTATGGAACATGCGGGGATCGGGTGCCTGATCCTTCACTTTTCATTTTCTTTCTCTTTGTCATTGTCATTGGTTATTTTTTTAATTTCATTTTTCTTTCTTTCCCTTTCTTTCCCTTCCATATTGCGCATCACTCCCCATCGCCAAGCTTTTCGTGTGCCCTTGCTACTGGCCTGTACTGCCCACACGGCTTTGTCCCGGCATGATATCGTTTCATGTCCATCAGTTGGAGTCTCTGCTACTATACTCCGTTGGACTCTCCGAATGCACTGGACAGGATTGAATGGTAGAGTTACATTCCTGGCTCGACAATCGGTGAAGTGAGTTCAGGAATGGGCCAAGGAATGTGTGCGACCGTCAACAGTGGAATTGAATACAGATGACAAACGCAGATGACCCTATACAAGCAATTCATTAACGGTCGACGAACGGGTTGACCGGTCCTCGACATGATATAAAAGCATCCAACATTCCCCGGAGTTTGGTGGTCACCGATCAACTCAAGATCACGGACAGCGGATTCACGATGCGCTTCACATCCGGTTTCAAGGTCACTGCGCTCTTGGCTCTCCAGGCTCTGGTGCCCGGTGCACTCGCTGGGGCAGACCTGGGAAAGACCAACAACGTCGCCGCGTATTGGGGTGAGCATGTTTGATAGCACATCGCGAGGCTGTGGCTAATGACATCTACGTAGGACAAAACTCCTACGGACAAGGCACTGGGCCTTATGCTCAGAAGCGTCTGTCGCACTACTGCAATGGTCCGTCAATCCGATCCATCCATTCCACCTCTCACTAACACGGTAGCCTGCAGACCCCCATATCGATGTAAGGTCCCAGCATTCGCACGGCGAAGGCCCACTAACCCCGTAACCAGATCTACATGATTTCCTTCCTCATCCGATTCAACGGGATGGGAGGCGTGCCCGAGACAAACTTTGCGAATGCACAGAACAACTGCACATATTTCCCCGGCACGCAGCTCCACAACTGCCCGCAAATCGAGTATGTCACCCACCCCACATTGCGAAACACACTAACAACGCGCAGAGAGGACATCAAGTTCTGCCAATCCCGAGGAAAGACCATCCTCCTCTCCTTCGGCGGATCAACCTACACCGAAGGCGGCTTCACCAGCGAAGACGCCGCGCGCTCCGGCGCAAAGCTAGTCTGGGAGACCTTCGGCGCCGTAAACAGCCACGCAAAGCGGCCATTCGGCAGCGCCGTGGTCGACGGCTTCGACTTCGACTTCGAGTCCATCGTGCATAACATGCCCGCCTTCGCCAACGAACTCCGCCGCTACATGTCAGAAGACGGATCCAGGAAATACATCCTCACCGCAGCACCGCAGTGCCCCTACCCCGACGCCGCAGACGGCCCCATGCTCGACGGGCGCGTGCACTTCGACGCAGTCTTCATCCAGTTCTACAACAACTACTGCGGCCTGCCCTCCTTCACACCGGGCAGCTCCAGCCAAAGCAGCTACAACTTCGGCACGTGGGACAAATGGGCCAAGGAGACCTCCCTAAACAAGAACGTGAAAGTCTACGTCGGCGCTGCAGCAAACACAGGCGCCGCAGGCACCGGCTACGTGCCGCTCTCCCGCCTCAGCGAGATAATCCAGTACTCGAAACAATTCTCCAGCTTCGGCGGCGTCATGCTCTGGGACACGAGCCAAGGCTACGCCAATGAAGGCTTCCTCCCCGGCCTGAAATCCGCTCTCGGCGGCGGCGGCGGCGGAAATCCTCCCCCAATCACAACCACCACCACCTTGACCACAACCACGAGGCCCAAGCCAACCACCACCTCCACCTCCACGACCACGACCACCACCGCCAAGCCGCCCTCCACCACGTGTCCGGTGCAGGGCGGATCGTGCTCGACGAACGGCGCGTTCGCGTGCAACGGCAGCGACTTCGGAGTCTGCGACTACGGGAAGTGGATTATGCGGTCGTGTCCTGCAGGCTTGGTCTGCGCTATGGACGGAACAGGCGCTTACTGCGACTATCCGGGGAAGTCGAATAGTCCGTGTCCGTAGGATGCTTGTCTAGGATGCTTGTCTAGGATGCTTGTCTAGGATGCTTGTCTAGGATACTTGTCCTAGGATACTCTAAGATAGTTCACGGTGATGGACTATGTCTGGGGAAGGTCGGTACATGCGTTTTTTGTCCGTTGATTCGGATAGCCTGGTGCTGCGTTTGTGTACTGTTGACAGACTGACCTTGCTCTTGAATATATTATATTATTGTATGGTTTATTGTAGACTGTTTGACGTAGACCATTAACCTTAACAACTATATATTTATTAGTTTCTCTAGCTATAGCTTTACGGAAGAGTAAAGTCCACTTTAAAATCTTTATATAATATCTAATTATACTAGTACTACATCATATGATATATCCAGCCTTTTAATTATTATATTCATAAATACATCAGTATCTGTAATATCTATTCACATATTCTCTATTCTAGCTCGATGATCCTGTCCCAATACATAATTTGAGTATCTCAGTAAAGCCCTCTCTACCGCTAATCGGTAGGCCGGCAGAATATTGATAGAATAGCCACAACAATTCCGTCATCTTTAAAGGCTGTGTCCCACAGCTTAAACGCATGAAGTAAAAGGCAAGTAAGCATTTAAAATAAAAATAAAGCATGAAAACGATTGAAAACAATAAAGCATTTAAAATGAAAACGCAAGTAAGCAATAGGTCAAAACGTTATCATCCAGTATTCTTAATGCATCACTACAAGTCAACCAAAACCAGCTAGGCAATGCTCAGTCCTTGTTCAATGTCAACATATTTCGGCATCGGGTGAGCCCTGTATATAATATTGTTATAACCCGGGGAAGGCCTTCCGCAAGTTCCAACTCCAATTAGCCGGGGAAATACTGATGTGCCTAGAACATGGTATCAAATCCCGGTGTTCGCCACTGTAGACATAAATAAACAAGTAAAGAAGCCTTGAGTTTAATATAAGAAATAAAAATTTTATTTATAGAAATATATAATCATACACAGTGATTAAAGTGATTAGGTTGATTGCTGACCATTAACATATTGTTGAGTGCTTAGTCAGATGTATTATTCTTGCTGTTGCTACTAGTCTATACAGAATATTTCTGAAAGATTTCTCACTCAAACCAGAAGATCTGATTTAAATACTGGGGCTTTTTTGAGAGCAGTTTCTCTCCATTAGGTGATGTATTGGCGGCTGATTGAGATGTCTGGGTTGAATAACTGGTTCAGCTCCTTGCATACTTCAGATAAATTTTAAAATTTGCAGTCAATTAATATATTGGATACAGTACTGAGCTCTGTTATTTGCACTGCTGCTGGGAATATATACAGTACTGTTGTATACCGGTTCAGTAATCTATTTGAAGATAATAGGCCTGGTATTAGTGTACAGTAGACTGCTGCAAGATTCTTCTATGTGCTACCTTCTGGTACTTTAAAGGCTGAATAGTCCTTCTGAATCCTGATGAACCATGGCAGAATAGTATATCTATTTGCTTTGTATAGGCCGGTTAACCTGTACAGCAGGTGAGGTAGTGTTATCTGTGCATCAAATATTTGACAGGGTTGCGTCCTCCAGTCTGTTCTGAAGTACTTTGCATCCTCAGGCGTAAACAGATTAGGCGAGATCTTTACCACTGCAAAATCCATATTGCGGCCCCGCTGCTCCACGCGCTTGGTCCACTCCTCTAGGTGCTTGTGCATCCCCGGAAGGATTAACCATTACATGGTAGAATGGTATCCTAGAAGGCATAATGTTCATTTTGGATGAGATTGTCTCCATATCTTATGTTCTTGAGCATGTCAGTCACTGCCTTGTGTTTCTGGCAGTGACAATGTTAGAGTGTCGGGCAGAGGTTGTGTCGTATTTGTAAATGATAAACGCAAGACATACAGTATTCCCTGATTGACAGGTGATAGATGTATCGAAACTGCAACCTAAGCGCGTAATTGTCCTTTTGTAAATCCAGGCCATCAAATCCAGACTTCGCGTGGTTCACGAAGCGATTATTGGCGAGATTTATGACTGACCTATGCCCTGTCTTCGTCTATATGAGATAGATAGCATATGCTTCTGTAACTTTGTGAATGAGTGGCTTGCCCTGTGGATCTCATTATGATCACTTTATAAAGGCTTAGTGTATGCGATTGTGCTCTCGTTGTTTGGCGTGACTTGATCAGTGAACTTATATTGCTCTTGCTCTTGTAGACTTGTTTGAGAGATGAAAGTGCTTTGCGGTGGCTGTGCATTCATGTCTCCTCCAGTCTAATACCTTCATGGTACTGCACTCAGACTAGTCTGGACAGTGTTTTCGTTGTCTTAGATCAGTGTCATTGAAGTTGCAGTCATCAGTAGATGAAATTGGGTCCTGGTATTCTTATTGATATCAGATATGAAGACCAACAAGCATACTTTAGTCAGATCAAGAAGGATAGGTAGTATGGTAAGCCTGTCGGTCCCAACTTCTGACGCGATGTCTGCATGGATCCACCAATGTCATACCCAGCCAGTCCTAGTTCAGACAGTCGAAACTCATGTTATGTGCTACACAAGACCTGGCCAGACGATGGTGTCATGCTTTCCTTTCCATCTTGCTTTCACATACCTCAATGCCGGGCAAATGTTTGGAAGTGTATCTTTGCCAAGCTCTGTTCCGAGAACTCTGAAAGTAGAATCCTCTACCTTCGCATGTATGCACTTGGTAGCTGGCATTTGTTTTACTCAGGATACATGAGAAGGTATAGTCGCTATTGTGATGTTTTGCATGAGAAGTATGTCTCAAGGCATGTCCTGCGTTCTGTCCATGTCGAATATAGCTATAGTGCAGAACGGCAATATTGAAGCGTCGGCTTCGTATTCTTTCACTGATGGTTCTGTTAATATTGACCATGTAGAAAAATAGAAACTGCATGAGTTTAACAGCCATATTTGGTATATCATCAAGGTATCTCGGTTCAAATCAACCCCAATAGAGATGATATCCACACAAGTCATAGTCTAGACTGATCCAAGGACAATGGCTGGAACGGGTAATGGCGTATCTAACTGTGTACAAATTTCGTCGTCATCGAACATGCCGTAGCTTAGGGCATATTCCTTTCACCTGCCTCTTCAGCTGACTATCAACAACCTTGTCCAGTATGATGTAAACGGGCTATTAATCTATCATTTTCCAGACCAGATGATAAAGGCTTCCTTTCCTCCGCGCATCCGTACAGGGTTCATATTCGTTATCGAGCGCCAAGTCTTGGTGTCGGAGGACGTATTGCGAGGCTGATGCCATGTCCAGTTCTGCAACAGATTTAGAACCCATTACACAACTTGAAAGGATTCGTGTTCACTGCGTGATAGTATCGGTAAAGTGCCAACTGCATGGTCTATGGGCCATTCATAAACACAGCCTGTATTGGTGACGGATGAGTCGTAGTTCGGGTTCCGGCCCAGATTAGTTCCTAAAACGGGGCTCTCGAGCAGGCATTCCTGCCATCACAGGTATGGCCGCTGTGGCTGGATGGGGCATTGCTGAGATCTTGCGTGAACGTAACTGTTGGTCCGCTGACCCTTAACTGGCCGCGTAGATAAAGACATAGAAAAATGCGTCAACCAAGCAGAAAGGTAACTTGGACATTATCACCGTATTTTGTATGACTATTGCGGTGTCGGGATAGGGTAGAGGTCTATTCAGCACAACCAGTTGTACATTCTCATCAACCACCGGATCTGTTAACCTCTTGTCGGGCTAGAATCGACCACCCCGTTATGTGCGGAGTCAAGTTCTTTGGACATCTCAAAGGCCGCCACACAGTGCTTTATTCCTTAGATCTATCCCCGAAGGAACCATTAGCTCTTCGCAGCATCCTCGTGTAAACCACAACAAGACCACTTGCATTCCCACCCAATACACTGTAGTGGTGAACTGTACCGTACTGACACAATTCTCTTCACCACAATCTATGAAAGAGGTAGTGCCCTTTCAGCGATGGCTCAGGTGCTTACTAGACTGCAGCCTAGCTTGTGGATCAGATAGAATAGACGTAATATGCATGGGAATACCAGCAGCTAGTACAGTAGACGCCGTGGTATGAAGTATGGGACAATCCAGATCAAGTATAAGAAAGATGGACTACCCTAATCCTGTGATCATATCTAAGGGATGCACAAGCGACGGGATGTTGCAGTTATTCATGTTTAGCAGACCTGCCGTCTCAAGAGCGTTCGCGCTATTCTTAGATCTGTTAGTGTAAGACCATTAACCCCAGTCTGGTATGTGTCCTATATATCCTTTACGATGTCTTCTCACAACGACAAGGTGAATGATGTGATACGCACTTCTGGTAGACTTATCGACGCCCTAGATGACGCCTTTAAAAACCTCCAGGCTAGCAGTAAAATGCCCGTTTTGAGAGAATGCCAGACAGAGTTCGCCAATGCTCTCGTGACGTACAGGGATACAGTGCTCAAAGACGTCCTGGCATATGCTCTTGGCTCTTCTGGGGAGGCCAGTCAGAGCAAGCTCGGTAAGTCTACTGAATGGGGAAGCAAGCAAGTATGGACCAAACTAGAACAGTCCACTGGAAAATCGTCCAAGATGTCCACTGTGTAGATACTGGGAGTGTTGCGTCCCTTTTTCGGCTTGCGATATAACTGAAAACCCCCGCCTCCAGCTGATTGCTTGGTCCGTAGCCAGGGTATTGGTTAGCTAGCCAGGGATTGTATTTGCAAGTAGACGACGGCATAGTGCAGAGGTTTGCTGACGAAGACGATAAGTATCCTGTTAGCTCTGTCAATGATATGGCTTCAACTGGGGGTAACATCCAAGACAGGTACGAAACACCAACACCTAGCAAGTCTTCTGCCGCCGCACCGGAACAAAAGCCTAAGAGGAAGGTGAAACGCATAGTCAGAAGAAAGGTAACTACAAAGAAGAAACCAGCTGCTGAGAATGACACAACTCAGATTGAGTCATCGTCTCAAGTGTCTCCTCTTATAATCCACAATCAGCTCGAGCATAATCTTCACCGGCAGAAGGGATCCGGGTATTGCTGGTGCAGCAAGCTCCAGTATCGTCCTGCTCGAGATGGTATAGATGCGGAGACGGGAACGCAGCCCAGCCATATCTCCCAAATGCTATCGACCATTCTTTGGCCCGACAATGTCATTTTGTTGGAGGAAACGAATCCTCCAGTACAGGAAGAGTAGTAACTGTTTAACGTTGTCCTCCTAAATTGGAATATTCATTTCACTGTTTTACAGCGACCCCGTCAGAGTGATATGGATGAGGACATCTCTTGTCTTGTCTAGACGGGTCCGTCTTGCATTGGCTTGTTGTCATGGTTCTTTGGTTGGGGGCATGAATTAATGTTTGGAGTGAGTTGGGCTCCCGTGGGCGTTGGGAATTGACTTATTCGTCCTGTTTCTTTTGTAAGGTAAATGTTGGAATAGAGATAGGGTAGTTGATTGTGTTGTACTTTGATTGTACAATGTGTCTCATAGTATGAGGTAGTATAGATAGTCTGGGCTCTGGGATGTAAAGAAGAAGAGGATGGAAAATTCTTATACTCGATTCTCGATGAATGCCCTATATAAGTTAATACAATATTCACATACCCAGTCAATCCCATTCATCTCTCCATTCACAATGGGATTCCATATAGATACTACACTACGTCAGCAACCCGAAATTCCCTACCTAGAACCAGAAAACAAAACAAGCAAAGCAACCCACACCCAATCCTCCTCATAGCCCCCCAAAACGCAGCGTTAACATGCTCCCGAAATGCCCTCGTCTCATACGCCCATGGCCACTTCTCCCCCGGCACCGGCACACCCAGGAACCCACACAGCTCATCCCACCCATCCCGTCCAAGCCTCAACTCCAACAGCTTCTCAGCCGGAACCGCCTCCCTCACCCGCTCATAGTGCTCCACAAACCTAGCCTGACACACCTCCTTGTCATAACAATTCCCACAAAACACCCGCCACGATAGCTCGAGCATGCGAAACAGCGGCCCGATCACCCGGCCGTCACAGTGCCTCCAGACCCTGAAAAACGGGCTCCGCATGAACCCGAACAACGTCGCGTCCATGGATACCCACCATGTCTCTGGATCGCGTGTTGTAAGTATTACCTTCGCGTCGGGGTATGCTTGGTACAAATCCTCCCAGAAGAGACTTGCGGGGATGTCGAGGACGGCGTCGTAGGGGCCGAGGAGACGGTCGAATTCCTCGCGTTCGTACCTGGGTGTGACTTCCGGGGTAGGGTTGAAGAAATTGCAGGTTATGGCTTCGATCCATAGGTGGAAGGATCATGGAGGGTTCTTGAAACATTCTGAGCCGTGGTAGGGAGTGTAGCCTAGTTTGCTGAGGGCGATAGAAAGTGCTATTTTCATGGTTTTGAATTGTTAGCGTGAGTGTCGGCAGGGAAGTGGGACGTACTGGTTGTTCCGGTGCGGGTTAGACCTAGACAGAGGAGACGCATGGGCTTAGTGCGTCTGTTGGGTTCTCTGTCGATCAGGCGCGTTTCCATCTTGGCCTAGTCTTATGTTTGTTGTTGGGAGAATATGGAAATTGGAAGCGTTCATAGTGAAGGTAATTTATTATGCGAGGGCGCAGTTGTACAGATGATACTTGACGTAATGCAGCCCCTCAACCGAAAGAAGGAACTCGAGCCACTGGGTGCGTAAAGTTGCCGAAATGGTGAGATCTGATGATTCCCCACATTCTGCACTCCACATTTTACTCCACACTTTCCTTTCGGCATTTAGCCGTAGGGTTGACGCTGGATCAAGTTACCTTTTCTGCTGGTTGAGGCATTTTATTCATGTTTTTATTTTGCGCGGCTGCGATGGCTAGAGCGCTACATATAAAGATCTGCTGTCCTGGGGTTGTAGACGCTGAACAAAAGACATCTCTTACGAGGATAACGGGTATCATGGCCTATCTCCATTTCCTCCTGTTCTGTACCCTCCTCACCTGTATATCCGGGCTCACCTTGAATTCCTTCCCGACCAAACCCCGCGTTTTCATCCTCTCTGACATCTCCAATGAACCCGACGATGCCGAGTCGCTGGTCCGGTACCTAACCTACAGCAACCAGTTCCGCACAGAGGGCATCGTAGCCACCACGTCCACCTGGCTCAAGAATGAGACACACCCTGAGGACATGCTGAAGATTGTCAATGCCTATGCCGAGGTAGTCGACAACCTGAACCGGCATGCGCCGGCAGATGCGCCCTACCCGTCTGCGGAATATATACGGAGTATTGTGAAAACGGGACCTGCGGTAGGTCTATCGCGCTCTTGATGGGCTCGCATTTAGTTTGAAACGGTGTGCTAATCGCGTTTCTGTAAAGGTGTACGGCATGGCTGCTTTAACCCAAAACACCACCCTCAGCACCGGGACAAGCCTGCTCCTAGAGCGCATCACGGCTAACTCCTCTGACCCGCTCTGGGTTCTCGCATGGGGCGGCACCAATGTCCTCGCACAGGCTCTACAGACGATCCAGCGTGACTATCCCCCGGCCAAGGCAGCAGAGCTGCGTTCCCGCCTCCGCATCTATACCATCTCCGACCAGGACGATACTGGGGCTTGGCTGCGCCAGCAATACCCGGATCTCTTCTACATTGCATCTGTCCACGGGTGGAATCAGTATTCTGTGTCCACGTGGGTAAGTATCTCGGGCGACCGGTACTACGATTTCGATGGTAGCGGGCCAAACACCACCATTGTGAGCAACGAGTGGATTGAAAAGAATATCCAGATCGGGCCGCTGGGCGCAGAATATCCCGACTTCTTATACATAGAGGAAGGAGATACACCGTGCTTCCTGTATCTGATTCAAAATGGATTGGGCGTTCCCGAACGCCCCGATTACGGTTCCTGGGGTGGACGGTACACGCTTGTGAACCCAAGTCCTCGTCTGAACTTTAATCACTATGCCGATGCAGCGGACGAAGTGACCGGCGCGGATGGTAAAGTGTACAGATCGAACAGGGCGACAATCTGGCGCTGGCGAGAGGCTTACCAGAATGACTTTGCCGCTCGCATGCAGTGGACAATCTCGTCAAACGTAGGCGATGCGAACCATCATCCTCTGGTCTCGGTCAATGGTAGTCAGGGGCTGGAACCGGTCGATGTGAAGGGCACACCTGGCTCGAGTGTTGTGTTGGATGCCAGCGGGTCTTCTGATCCTGATGGGGACGAGTTGACCTTCAAATGGTACCATTACGCTGAACCCAGTGGTATTGACCACGGGCCTCACTTGAATGTTACGGCATTCGGGTCGCGCGGTCAATATGCAAAGCTGCCTGTTCCGGTGATAAACAAGACATGTGATATCACGGAGCATTGCGACCTTTTTCACTTTGTGCTGGAAGTGACCGATTCGGGAACGCCACCGTTGACGACCTATCGCCGGGTCCTGCTGCATGTGGAGAAGCATTGATATGAACACTTCGAATGACTGATGTACATATTAAAATTACTCGAAGATTCGTGTTTATTTTGTCATTTCCACCCTTCATTTCTCGTTCTTTTGAGCTTTCCATGTACACGCCGTAGCCTTGAACTGAAAGCCCGTAGGTCCACTCATCGACGTCCCACATAAGTATAATACACGTCACTTGCCCAGGTCATCTCTGGACGACACACGCTCGAGACCCGGGATTTCCTCTTCCAGATCCTCGCTATAAAGCATCTTCGGGTTGAGTGCAAACGCCCCTTGTGGAACGAAGGTTGACATAAACACTAGCCCTGATATAATTGTGAACTGTACGCACGCGACATTTCTGATTGCGTCGTATATGTTACCACCGTGGTCCGACCCTCCTGTCTTGCTGTAGACGTGATCAATGTAGCTACCCAATATCGGGGGCGTGATTGCGTAGAGGATAATATATGTCGAGTACAGGAAAGCCATCAACGCGCCGAGCGCCGAGACATTCTTGGTTTTTGATTCCACACGTGCAAGCGTGGCTTGAATATAAGCGGCTAGTGATACATCGCCCGCCGCCCAGCCGAAGGATATTGGAATGAAACTCGCAGCGGCTACCCAAGCAAACTTGACCTGCGAAACAGAAGGTCTCCAGAACGGTAGGTACCAAGTGGTGAGCAGCATTACTGCATCGATCCGCAACCATGGTACAGGAGTTGTCACCAGGTTAGTGAAGAAGATAACAAACAAAGCCCCTAAAAGTTCTCCTAGGTTTGAGCCACCCACGATTATCTGCGACCATGCTGAATTGCCCAAGTAACGGCGAGCAATGGCAGGGGCTACCGCGTTTTCTAGGTAGCGGTGCGCGTACAGGGCAATGGAGTATCCCGGGACGAGCCAGATAAATTTGCGAGAGGTGAAGATAATCCGTGCGCCCGTCCAGATAGACTCCATAAACAACCAGACACCAACGGTGACAGCCTTGATGTAAGGGGGTTGGCGCTCCGGCATCTCGACGTTCTGGCCTTTAAATGTCTCGTCGGCCAGAAGGAACCAAAACACGGCCGCAAGCGCAAAGCAAACCGGAGTAATG
This sequence comes from Aspergillus avenaceus, assembly GCA_009193465.1. Lineage (NCBI taxonomy): Eukaryota > Fungi > Ascomycota > Eurotiomycetes > Eurotiales > Aspergillaceae > Aspergillus > Aspergillus avenaceus. The sequence goes on from ML742444.1 coordinate 13,513, forward strand.
AGGAATGAGTAATTATTTCCAAAGTACGGGATCAAGACCAATGCCGTGCAGAACGCACCACTTGTGCCAGAGACCTCGTAAAAGATATGAACAAGGGCGTCTAAGTGACGCAATTTCTTAACATTTCCACCTACAATGTCCCTTGGGATGACCCGACGCATCAATTCCACCATACCGTAGGCAATCCCGGCGATACAATAGACAGGGATCATTCCATCGGTGTTGTATCGGCCATAGTAATAGAAATCATGGTCCGGATGGTTATTCCGAAAGGCAGCCGGTACAAATGTACCACCAGTGCTTGCATCGATGATGAGAAGCAACGCACTGAAGAGGGCAAACATTATTACTGCACTAGAGAGCACGACGCGAGAAGGGAATCTCCGAATCAAGGGGGCAATCAAGATAGATCCGACGCACTGACAAGCTTGGTTGAGACCTACCAGAAGACCCACCCTTTGGAAAGTTTTTGCGGTTGTTTTGGTCCTCATAGCATCGTAGTCGTAACGGTTGGTCGCGAGGGCGACAATTGAACCATTAAAAGCCTCTAACCCGAACTTGTAGATCATAATCCCAAGAATATAGAAGGCCATATTCCGCCTTTCCAGCGGAGTAAAAACACGCCAGCCTTCTTGAACAGCGCTCACAAAAAACGGCGCCATAAATGTGGCCCTCACATAGTACTATGGGCATAATTGACTCCATATTAAGAGCTCTCCACGGCAATGCGGAGCAGATACAATAATATAAATCATGTCACGTAGTACGATTCATCTCAGATCTGTCAGCATGGCAAACATCACCACAGGGTAGTAGTTCATCGAAGCGTTCATCATGGGTCAGCCTAGTCGTGTTTTCAACTTGGCAAAGCACCGGAACAAATCTGAGCGATACCAGAGCACGTTGCCAACCGACAGCGGGAGAAATAAGCGCCATTAATAAATACACAACAGCTAAAACGGTCTAGTCGCGACCTCCGGTGCGTGAAAATCGGATGATAAGAAGTCCCTCTAGCATTACGAGAGAAGCGGGGAAAAGAAGAAAGATTATGTGTGAGTGGCCAAGGAACTGGAGGAATCGAATCACGCTTTTGGGCCACGTGCCCCATGGATATCGGTCGCAGGTTATAATTCCAACATTAAATCGGGGTGACGAAAGCATTGGTTTCATTTCTTTGCGGTGAAAAACTGAATAAAGAGAATCATAACCTGATATTCCGGTCAAACCATTGTTTGTTTCTGTGTTTGTGCGACAAGTTGATTTGTAACTTCTTTAGAGATCCTACTCGAGCTCCCTTCTAGGGCTGTCGTGGCTTGTTTAGTATATAGGTGATGAGAGTCATGGTCATTTTCACTCCTTACCGGACTCTGTATTAATAATCATTCACACGTTGCCTTTTGACAGTAAGACATACGCACCTCGCTTTTCCCAGTAATTCCGGATATATCCATCAACAACTCGCGAGGTCTTGTGCAGTAAGGCATACCTATGCGTCTCCGGCTTTCCTCTTTCTGCCAGCCGCAGCCATAAACTCCGAAACACTATAGTAGATATCGATAAGGTATTGATTTCCCATAGGATTTCAGATGCTCTCGGTCTCTACATCTAATGGAAAAAATCAAATATATCTTGATTCAAGTAAACCCGATGCTATTGTCGTCAGGGATTGGAGGATGAAAATGAGATATAATACTTTCTTCCCAGTCGCTCATACTTGCATCATAGTGGGTTTCATTTTGAGAAATGCCAGATAGATTCAAAAATAGCCGGATACAATCCGAATCGTGATGCCGACCGACGTACATATGAGGGATTCATGTGGTTGGTCGGGTTCCAGCCAATCTTACCTATCGGGTCATTTGATACTATCTCGCCACATCCCTCAACAGTGAACAACTCATGTCCTTGCCATGGAAATCAAATGAAGATAATACTCGTCCCCACGGTAATATGATGTAGAGACTGTAAAATACCTTCCAACTTGTTATGATGTGGAGGCTATTTTACGGTGTACCAGGATTAAGGGAGCTGTCATAATATATATATATTTCTCGGCAAAAGCTTCTTGAACCCCGGCAGATGATCCCAGTGACATGTCACGGCAGATGGGATGTTCAGCTGAGCAGCACCGAGTCATATCTCTTCCCAGATCGGGCGCTCTGCTCCGACGGGGAGGCTGACAGCTCAGTCATCTATAATGGTCATATCTACCTTTTGAGTTTATCGGCGTCGAAATATTCAAGCGTGGGGAGCATTAGCCGCTTCCTTCGCCGGAGTTTACTCACATCATCATCAAAATCATTCTTCCAGCAAACCAAAGATGCTGCACGATGACGGAATGATAATTGTTTGTCTTAAGATCAACCCTCATATTGAGAGGTCATATGACCGACGCTAGAGGATCCTTTTAGTTTCTAATTTTCGGCCGAACTTTGTTTGGAAGGGTTTGAACTTTGGGGTACATTTGTGGGGACCGTGCTGAAAAATGGTGGACATTCCGATTAAATGTAAGGGGGATATTTAAAACATTCAGCAAGACATAAATCGCGGAATTAAGTTTAGGTCTTTCGAATATGGTAACAGATAATGAAATCAGTTCAAGAGATAGAGAAATGGTGAGAATTTTGGAGAAAAAAATAATAATAAAAAAAATAAATAAATAAAGGGACGCTAGAACAAAGACCTGTAAACTAGGTCTTGAGCTAACCTCGTGATAAGAACGGAAATGACATAATAATGCATTTGGTTGCCTCTCCAGTCCGAGCCTCTTTAACTTTGCCCCCAACTACTGCCTCTTCATGAAGTTTGTTTGTGAGCCGAATGAAATAAAACAACCAATCAGTGAATGTATTCTTTGCGTCTGCTCCTATCTTATTGTTTGAAACAGATGATCAATTGTCTAAGGGACGCCCACTGGTTGAATCAAGGAAACCTTGACCCAATGATAAATAGATATTCAGACAAAGTGTCGCTGTGTTACGCCAGCCGAGGGGACATATCTCTCCCACGTGAATATCCTTGCGCAGCGCATCATACACTTTACTCTTGTCTTTTTTTTTTTTTTTTTTTTTTTTTTTTTT
>ML742445.1:0-16506 GCA_009193465.1 Aspergillus avenaceus
AAAAAAAAAAAAAAAAGAGAAGAAAAGAAAAGAAACAGCCCATTCAATTCAGACAAAAAAGCCCTAGCCTAGAAAAAAAGGAAGAAAAAAGTAACAATACAAACCACCATATCAAACCCGATACACACCAAGAGAGAAAGAGAAAGAGAACGAGAACGAGAACGAGAAAGCGCAAAGAAAAGGGAAAAGCCAAGCAATGACATCATGTGTAACACGCCCCATTGAAAGTAATAATAGAAGAAGAAAAAAGTCGTGTTCATTAGAAATGGAAAGGGGAATAATAGTTAACAAGGTGAAAAGTAGAAAGGTAGTATAAAAGAAATAATCAAAGTAATAAGAAACATTGGGGAATTTGGTTCGTAGGTGGCTATTCTCCTTTTTTCATGTTCTTTCTTTTCTCATTCTCTCTCTGTCTCTTCCCTGTCTTTCCTTGGTTCTTCTGGTCGCCTGTTTGCTTCGGGGTCGGTCGTTTTTCGTGCTGGCCGCAATCCAGTTGGGCTTTTTTTTGGTTTGGTCGATCGGGTTATGGGTGGTTGTCGTTGTTCCAATTTCTCTCTCTTTTCTGGGCTGTGCGCTATGCGTCATTTCGACTGAATGGCCTGCGTGGGTGTAGGTTTGATATGGTTCGTGCGCGATTCTATGGAATACACATGCCCTTCTTGTTCTGGGTCATCTGAACGAAAGGGTATGGTAGATGCTAGGCAGTCGGGCTGATGGAAAAGAACAAGAGGCAAATAAGCAGACAGCAACAGATCGGTGGAGATCAAAAGAAAACTCGAACATCTCGTAGGACAATGCATTGAGGCCGTTATTCGACGGCTGAAATGATATAAGGACACTTCCGCCCATTTCCAACCGCATGCCGGAACTACAGCCAAGTAGCCAAAAATAATAAAATGAGAAACTCCTGCTATAATTTTCTGGAAAACGTAATCACGGAGAAAGTGAGGATTATGGACGTAGAGGCAAAGGATGGAAGGACAGAGGTGAGTGGTGAATGGAGCTCCTAGAGTAAGGAGTCAAGTCTAGTGAAAACGCTCAAGCATGCCGCGACAATCTGGTATCGAGTTAGCTTTGGAGGTGAACCCCGTAATGAGTTTAGAGGAAGAGCATACCTCCAATTGAAGCTCCTTATCCTTCGCCTTGTTCACCTCTTCGTTAATGGCCTGCGCCAGGTTGGCTCCGATGGCCTGCGAACCGCCGGTACGCCGGGCAAACGGCCACTGGGAGTACTCCGCCAACAATTCATCCACCTGTGCGAAGGCTCTCTCCCGAGCCTCGTGGCTCATCGTGACTAGGGCGTTCTCGAGCACGTTGGCCGCATAAGCTGCGCATACCATTGTGATCGTGCGCAGATAGCGGTACTCGGCATCTTCAGGAAGCCATTGGTTGGGGGGGAGGATCACGGTCCGATTGCTACACACGTTGCGCACCCGGCGGTGGAGGTCGTCTTTAGCGCCACCATCGGCAACCGGGTGTGTTGCCATATCAAAAAGAAGGAAATTGCGTTTCTCGGTACGGAGAATGCCCTTGTCGACAAGACCCTTGGCGAGACGTTCACGCACTTGCTTCAATTGGTAGCCAATCTTCATCAGGTTCCATGTTTCACCTGCAAGGTCATCCCGTTAGCTTCTTAAGCATGCCGAGACGTAAACCGAGTCGTACGTACCACTCATCAGATCGATCCAGGAGTTCACGCTCATCTTCTCACTTGACTTCATCATCTTCAATGCCTCGTCCAGCAAGACCTCACCAGTCAATGTATCGTCGACCACTTCGATCACTCGATCGGCCAGAGGGAAGCGTCGTCGAGAAGAATCCTTTTGCATGCTAATCCGACCACGGAGGGCCAACTCAATGACAATGCATCCTCGCAAGGCATATGAGATATTCTCGTTCCAAAATGACAGATACCCCTACAACGGTCCCCCCAAAAAAAAAACATGTCAGCAATTGGACCAAGCGTCGCAGCGCGCCATTGAACATGGGGGCGCACAGACCTGTTTGTCCTTCAGTCCCAGCAGCAGCACATCCTCCATGAGCGTCAGCTTTGGTTGTTTGCTGCGTTCCTCGGTCTCGCTGAGATCTCTGGGGTCGAATGCGATCTTGTGTCCATTCTCGGTACTGGTGAAAGACGTCTCGGGGATGCGGTTGTCCAAGGAAGAACCGTTTCTGGAGATAGGCGAAGAGACTCTGCTGTCGTCATTCTCTTCTGCGCCAGCGACTCGACCGCCACCTCTTCGGCGAGTCAAGCCCCCGGCTGAGGCCATGAGGATAGGAGATCTGGGGGGGTGGGGAGCGGGAGCGGAGGGTTGAGAGCGCGTAAAAGGCCGGAAGTTGAGAAAACGGAATCTATACCGCTCTCGCTTGCGACATAGACTTTTCTTTTTTAAATTTTTTTTTCTTCTTCCTTTTTTTGTTGGTGTCAGGATAACCCCAGGGAGAAGTTGGTGGAAGAGAAAGAATATCCCGAAAGTTAGCTGAGCGGGAAATTGTCAGGGGGGGAAAGAAGGACACGAGACGGAGAAAGTGAGTGGGAAAGATGGATCTCCCGAAACGGGGATCAACAGCCTGTACTAAATACAAAGGAAACAATTCAAATTAGAGAGTAAGGAGTTTATCAATTCAAAGCTCCGGGAGGAATAATTTACAGTACTGATCGTCTACCCTTTCAATTCTGTATTATAGATATTTTTAAAAAAAAAATGTTGTTTTTTTTATTTGGGGACGTTCCAAAGATTAAGTTACCGGGTCGCTAAGGCTATTTGGATGTCAATTTAGCGTCAATGCTTTTCTTTCTGCTCCGGTGACGGAACCCCATTCATTACCATGTATCAATTCAATTCTCACTTCAATCCTGAAAATACATACAATGTAACTGTAATTCTCTCTCTTGTTTATATAACATACTCTGCGATTCCCTGCGAACTTACTTCACTCAGCTTATCTCTGGAGTCTCAAAAATATGCCCCCATCGCCCAGCAACAAGTCTTAACAGCGCACCACGTCATCCGGCCCCATCGTAGAGTGAATACGATCTGATACTAAGAGTGGACTACGTTTCACATCTGGTGGAACTTGAGTTCTCGCTCCAAGTATAAATCTAGAGGGTTTAATTTTTGTCTTTCCATATTCCTAACATTCACCTTCATATAGCCAGAATTATGACTACATTAAACTACTAGTACTTGCAAATAGATTGCATCGTCGGGATATATAAGCTCGTTGACAGTAGATGGTCCCCTCCTTAACATGGAAAGATAAAGTCAATCAAAACTGGATTTAAGATGATATACACGATATAGTAGGGTGAAAAAGCACCGGCATGTATCAGCATACAAGTGGCGTCACAACGCTAGAACCTCATGTAGATGCACGCCAACCCCCCTTCTTTTTCTATCTAACCCGGAAAGTCATTCAGATCTTCGTATTACATATTTAGTGGGCTGTTAAGCAATTAGTTAAAGGGCCCGGTGTGAGTATAGGAAGCCAGGGATAACTTACCATCGGGCTGAGCAAGGATGTACTCAACAGCCTTGTCAACTGCATTAAAGAAGGTTATATAAGTATACGAAATTCGAACGCAATTGAGCTCGCGTAAAGGGCATTTTTGATAACTTACCGCTGTGGAGGGCATCAGCCTCCTTGTCGGGGATCTCAATGCTGAATTCCTATTGAAGCAACATCAGTCTTGATTCGAAACCACCATAACAAGTGATGTCGGCATGCATACCTCCTCAATGGCCATCACAACCTCAACAGTGTCCAAGCTATCCAAACCGAGGTCGTTCGCGAAGTGAGAGGCGCTGTTAATCTGTGGGTTTGTTTAAAGACTTTAGCTCATCATTCCATCACCGAGACACTGTAGCGATCGAGAGAATCCGAATTAACTAACCTTGCTGGCATCGGAGACCTACGAAACAGAGAGGAAAGATGTTAGCCATGAAGTTACTTTTCCGAGGGAAATGGGCTTCAAGAGGGGATAAATCGGTTCGCAGACGGGAAAGCGACCCGGGCGTACCTTGTCGAAGCTCTTCAAGAGGTTAACTATCCGACCCTCAACCTCCTCCTTGTTAAGACCGGCAGGAGCGGAGTAGAGTCTGACACCCTGGTAGGCGAAGCGAGGGGCAAATTGAGTAGGGCGAGCCAGAGGGGCGCGGATCTGAACAGTAGCCGGGGCTCTGACGGCACGAGGGACGGAAGCCCTCAAAGAGCGGACAATAGCGGAACGGAACATGGTGTTTGTTTAAAAGGAAGAAAGCGCAAAGGCGGGGAGAATTGGCCTAGAAATTAAAGGTAAATTAAAAGAAAAGGTGGAGGGGGGAGAGAGGGGTGTGATAAAAGAGGAAGAACGTACAAGAGATGGGGGAAAAGTTGAAGATGAGATTCTGAAGTTCTGCTTTGGCGTTGCGGCTCGGAAGGGAAGCAAAAACCTCCCAGCAGCCAATCAGAGACGGGGAGAAAGGAATGACCTAAGCCCAAGTCCTGGCAAACCAACAGAACCAACCCTTTCGTGAAGTTCGAACTCCCAGTTGTCCTCCTGGATTCCCTAGGGATTATATACTAGTACCCACCCCCCAATTGATTCCCCTCACCACCTCTCTTTTCTCCTTCTCCCCTCATTGCAACTATCTACCATGGCTTCCTCGCACTCCGTCGCGAGGTTGGTCGCCTACCGCCGTCCGACACCTTTTCTCATCAGCTCTTCTTTCCGTCCTTTGACTCCCACCGCAAACTTCTCCTCCTCGGTGTGCCGGTCTGCTACCCCAACTGGTCCTCCTCCTGCCGGTTTCCGTTTGCCTACTCCTAAGAAATGGGACGAAGGTTCAGAGTCCTCCTTGGACAAGGCCAGCAAATACTTCTTGATGTCTGAGATTTTCCGGGGCATGTACGTCGTGTTGGAGCAGTTCTTTAGACCACCGTAAGTCGCCCCTCTATCCGCATCTGATAAGCTCTTCGAGTACTCGACTATCCATTGGTGATCACTTCGACTTTTTTTTTTCCTTCCTTTTTCTTTTTCTTGTTCTTGTTTCGGTCTACATAACCTCCTATACCATTTAGAACATGGCTTGAGGGAGTTTGTATTTGGGATCATTGAACAGCCTCACTGACGTGATATCGCAATTTAGTTACACTATCTTCTACCCCTTCGAGAAAGGTCCCATCTCTCCTCGCTTCCGTGGTGAGCATGCCCTCCGTCGTTACCCCACCGGTGAGGAGCGCTGTATCGCTTGCAAACTGTGCGAAGCCATCTGCCCCGCCCAGGCTATCACCATTGAGGCCGAGGAACGTGAGGACGGAAGCCGTCGGACGACCCGTTATGACATTGATATGACCAAGTGCATCTACTGCGGTTACTGCCAGGAGAGCTGTCCTGTCGATGCTATTGTTGAGAGTAAGCGCACCTCTATCCTGTCCGGGAATTTAACAAGGATTCGTCATTAACTGACCGCGACACAGCCTCCAATGCCGAGTATGCCACCGAGACCCGTGAGGAACTTCTGTACAACAAGGAGAAGCTCCTGGCCAACGGTGACAAGTGGGAGCCTGAGATTGCTGCTGCTGCCAGAGCTGATGCTCCCTACCGCTAAGATCTCATTTGTTCCATTACAATGGCACTCTCATCAGTGTCACGTCACGTAAATCCAACTAGATAATGGACTAGAAAGAAAAAGCACGAAAAGAAAAAAAGAAAAAAAAAAAAGAAAAGCAAAATGAGAGGGGCAAGCAATCTTTCCCTCAAGAGGATATCCAAAGGGTTCAACTAACCCTCATCTTTCCCACTTTGTACATATCTAACGCTTAGCCTGCTTTATTTTACCACATGTACTAGTCGGGTTCACAGGAGCTTCCAGCCATTAGAAGTCCGGCTCTGTTTTATTTATTATGGTCTTTGTTGTCGGAGGGAATTCCTGCATGGTCTGTACTGGTTTCTTTATTTTATCTACACTGTTTTGTTAGGGGAATAAATCCGAGAATATCTTGTTCCACATAACCCTCTTTCTTAAGAGTCGCCAGTGACTAGGTCATTAGAAAATAAAAAGAGAAATTAATGAAAGAGAAATAAGATTGAGGTGAAAGGGAGGAATTGAAGATCCAGAAAGAATTGGAGCAATCAGAATGCGAATCACGAGATACTCCAAACAGAAAAAGAGAAAAAAAAAAAAAAAAAAAGGTGAACCGAGTGAACTCCCATGAAATTCAATATCAACAGGTAAATCGCTGCCTATGCACATATGCACAAATAACAAGATAACCGCCAAAAGGACCCCAAACACCTGTTTCCCCTTCACTCCTCAGATCCAGATTCGAATTCACTTTTTCTTTATCGTCCCTTTTTTTTTGTTGTCCCTCTCATTGCCTCTGTTATAACATTGCTTTTGTGTTCTCATCGCCCCCCCATATCTAATAATGTTGTCCAATCTCTTCGTTTCTCTCTTTTGTTCAGTACGCAGGTTAATGGAAAAGAAAAATTTTTTATTACACTCAAAAATTGGGTGGTGCGCGAGGGTATGATATCTTCATGTTGAGATAAAAGAAAAAAAAAGTTTTTTTTGTTAATTTTTTTCTTTTGGGTTATTTTTATTTCTTACCCCCGGACTTTCCTTTGAAGCTTCCTTCGAAACCGGGTCGAGCCTTCTTCTTGCCGGCGCCGGCAGCGGGCTTCTTACTCTTGTTGTTGCCCTTGTTGCCCTTTTCATCGCGGCGTTTGCGAAGGTTATCTTCGCGCTTTTGTTGCTTCATTTCCTTGCCCTTTTGGACGGTTTCGATACGGTCCTTCCACTCGCGCTCGGACTTCTTCTTGGCGGATTCCTTCCGCTTCAGGGCCTTCTTGAGGAGGGATGTGTCGTCGCGGACTCGTTCGCCGTGGGCACGCTTCTTGGCGTTCAACCACATGTCTTTCTCTTCGATGTCTTTGCGCTTGTCGGCCTCCATGTTCTCCAATCGGGACTGTTTGGCTTCGACGGCCTTCAGGGCTGCGGCGGGGTCTCTAGCGCTGTGGCTCTTGGGCTTGTCGCGGAAGTTGGACAAGCTGGGGTCGGCAGCCTGGCCGTCTGCGAAGACGACACGGCCGAACGAGTAGTTGGCATTGGAGCCGACAGACTCGGCGGGAGAGCGGGGAGATGCAAGAAGAGATCCGGAGCCACCGGGAGAGAAGCGGCGGGTGATGGCGTCGTCCTTCAACCGTTGCTCTTCTTCCTTGGCTTTCTGTCTGAGCTCCTTCTTGTGCGTCTTGCGCTGTTCTGCCTTTTGTCTACGCGCCTCGATCAACTCTTGACGGTTTCTTGCGGGCTTGCCGTCCAGACCATCTGCATGGCGGGCTGCGCGGAGCTCATCGAGACGCTTTTGTAACCGTTGCTTCAGTTGGTCAGATGTGAGTTTGAGGGGCTTGCGTTCTGAGTCCTTGGATGCGTCGTTAGGAGCAGAAGGTGGGACAATGGAAGATATCGACGAGCTGCCTGATTGGTTATTCGAAGCATCGAAACCCGGGGAGTTCGGCGTAGAAGAAGCAGTGGATGGTTGTTCTGGTTGTTCATTAAACTCAATGGAGAGGCCCTCGGCAACAGCCTCTTCTCCGTCAACCTCATCATCATCGCTCTCGTCTTTAGAGGACGGCTCCTCTGCCTTCTTCTTGTTATTGGCGGGCTTTGAGTCCGACTTCTGTGCGGCCTCAGCAGCAGGGGCTTTAGCGTCCTTTGTCGGCTGGTCTTTCTGCTTTTCCTTCCTAGCGCTGTCCTTGGCCTTGCGCTTTTCTTTTTGTTGTTCTTTCTTCTGTGCCTTTTTCTCTTCCTTCAATTTTTTGCGGGCTTCCGCTTCTTCCAGTTTCGCGGGATCCGATTCTCCTTCTTGCTTCTGTTTCTTTGACTTGGCATCGGCCCTCTTCAAGCCCTCCTTAGGAAGCTCTGAGCCCAATTCCTCATTATCGGACGAGCCACTTTCATTTTGTCCCTCCTCGGCGCGCTTACGCTTGCGGGCGTTCTCGTCCATTACATCCTTGGCGGTTTTGGCAGATTCAGGGTCCAATTTCGCCCGCTTCGCTTCACGGGCTTCTTCTTTCGTCTGCTTCTTGCGTTTCCATTGGTCCTGCAACGGATATGGTGGTCAGCCGAGCCTGGCGCAGAACAAGCTGGGGACCATGACAGAGGAGAAACACAAGGGCAGGGCAAGAATTGGAAGAAATTGTATTAAGGCAGCGAGCAGTCATTCACATACACTACCATCCTCTCCATAATAATATTTCGCCGGGATCAACGACAGCAACCCATCGAAAGCCTGGGCATGGCTTCGCAGACGATCCTGTAAAGAGAAAAAAAATCCCGATCATCAATTTTCCTGAGCCCAGAACATAAACCTAGCGTTACGGACACGAAGAATGACATACCTCGATATCATCCATGATTTGTCTATCGGAGGATATAGCACTCCGTCCAAATTATATGGGAATAGAAAATTTCCACTGGGACTTGACCTGGACGTTGGAGGGGTCCTAGAGGGAATAAATCGGACGAAATGTATGGAGCGATATCTCGAAAAAATTGGGTGGGCGGTTTGAAATCTTGGCATTTGTCTTTTCTCCGCTTGCTCACCGCCTGCGCACAACGGGAGTATTTCTCATGCTGACTAAGTCCTCGTCTATCTATCAATCATCTCCATCTGTCCATACATCACATGGTCCTATACAAATCGAGTGTATAGCATTATCTTGCATTTAACTTTATTTTGACTGCCAAACATCCATTCAAGCTCTTGTATTCAAGGCTGTATGGCCTTTCCATGGTTATTGCCAACTATTAATCGATGTGAAGCCGCCCTGCTCTCCAATTAATTGCTCCCATTGCACCCACTCATCTGCATCCGTCTCAAAGGACAGAAGATCCTTGAATTCGTAGTACTCAGACGATTTGAAATGTGGAAGACTATCTCCAGCTCTAGACATGTTTTGGCCACAGTCAGAAGGTTCAAGATCAGCTGTCAAACCCGCGTTTCTAGAAGACGAATCCGGTCTTCGACAGCGACGGATCGCATCGATGTAATCCAGAGCGACTGGTTCAGACAAACCCTCAGCCCTCGAAACCGCAACATATTGATCCCAAACCTCCAGAGTCCATTGCCCCAACGCTCTATACACAGCCCCAGTAGATCTCTCAAACACCCGGGGATAATGTGAAAACACCGTCCCAATCAACGGCCACACCTTCTCAACATCTGGACCCGTTTTACGATGTTTCATTCCAATGAGTACGTAGAGCACAGCATTCCAAAGATAGCTCGTCCCCATCTGCCATTTATATTTTTCTAGGTCGTGGCTACCACCTTGCAGGAACGTGATGTATTCGAGTAGCTTTGTAGCGCTGGAAAAGACTCTGTTGCGGTTTCTGGGCGACATTTTTTTCTGGACTATTGGTGAATTGTCGGGGGTTGTGAGCGGAGAGTTTCATTTTGCATAGATCGGATCGGATCATGATGGAGACGAAAGTGTGTGGTGGGTTTAGTGGGTTATAGTATCGTAGGTATTTCTGTTCCAGGCGGTCTTCGAGTTGATGCTTACGTTGTCTTTTTTGTCGGGTGTGATATTGGAACTGAGAAGTGTTTCCCAGTGCACGTTACGTGCCGTTGAGATGTTGGCCGCCCAGACAGTCCTGCCACGCGAGGATGTCGCCATCGGCGCTTCGCTCATGTTCTTTGGACAACAGCTCTTTGGTACTGTCTTTACCTCCGTCGGCCAGAACGTTCTCGATTACCAGTTGCTCACCCGTCTCTCTTCCATTCCAGATATCGATCTCTCCATCCTCCAGCACTCGGGAGCAACTCAATTCCTTGACCATGTTCCTGCTCAGTTTCGCTTTACAGTGCGTGTGGCGTATAATAACTCGCTGTGTGTGTGCTTCCGGTTTGATCTCATCATGGCCTGTATATCCTTTACAGGTGCCGTCACTATGGAGTGGCGTACCGTGAGGAAGAAGGTTCCTGGACCCCGTGTGGGTGAGCGGGCTGCTGAGGAGGGCAAGTGCTTAGGTGGTGTAAAATGAGAAGTATTGCGGTTAGATGCTTGAATGTTGAGAAAGAGAAGCCCGGTTACGAAACTGTTTTCGATTACGTGTGGTTGCGAGCCTGTCTGGAAGGTAGGCCATTCTCGTCTGTACTGGTTTTGTATGATACGGATACATAAAAGAAGATAGTATAGTTTGGGTCAGTTTGTATAATAAAGATAATATAGAATTCCCTTACTGTATGGTATTCCATAGCTTCCTTATTTAGATCGACAAGAAAATTCATGTGTTTGTATATTCAAACACCAAAACAATCACTTATCTTGGCTATCACGGTGTTAATACAGATAGAAAATATCCGAAACTGGCCTTTACTGTAGATTAAAAGGCGTTGATGTAAGGATTTTGTCTACACTGAATAGCTATGCAGGTTGACTCTGTCAAGCTGACATTCCAGTGCCACAGCATTTCATCATTTGATTCATTCATTCATTCCGCATCTAGCTATAAGCTTCCTATTTAGCTATTGGCACGAAATAACAGGGAAGGAAATTAAGAAGAAAGGAAAACACAGACAATCGCTAAAGACGAACAAAGCCCAATAACCACTGCGTTGGACCACATGGCCCTCGGTAGGCCTCTTTTACTCAACCAATATGTATCCCTCTACTCCGCTATTACCGAAGAGTATATCTGGCGGGCAAAGTACAAACCAAAGAATCAGCCTTGGACTGTTAACGCTTTGGGGACGTCCAATTCAGGGCACTCTTCGCTTTGAATGTTTGTGATGTTGTCGTACGGGAAGGGCATCGTCCAAAGTAAGTCAAATCTGCCAGCAGACCGAGTCAGCAAGAAGCACAAACGTTGCAGAAAACGTATCGCAAGTTTTGGAAGTGATAAGTAACCTACCGATCCTCGGGGTATTCAGGTGGTTCTTCGATCCCCAAATCCTCAGCAAGCTCTGCCATCTTCCCATGTCGCCAGGCAATCAAGATGTTGCCTGGCCCTTTATAGTTCCGGACTTTATCTCCAACACACCAGACACGGTTCCGCTTGCAGGACGTGTCGACTGTAAGGCCTAGATCATTGGCTAATGGTAGGACGGTCTCATATGAGCGTCTGTGTTGCCCCTCTAGACAGAAGATCAATTTTTCGCTTCTTACGCGTAAACAATTCTCCCATGAAATGCAGAGAGCTACATCAGTAATAACAGGTAGATGACTTACTTTTATTTATATACGGAGCCATAATGTATCCAATGTCGTACGGCGAGCCAGCGCCGAATACATTGCGTATACACTCAGCCCGTTTGGATCCATCTGGGTTCAACCCACTGTCTAAAGGATCGCCCGATTTCTCTCCATGGCGAATGAGATAGACCGTTGGGGTATCTGATGCATAGGACAAGATATAAAGAAGTGAAAGCAAATAAAGTCGTAAGAGCAGGTAACGAGCCATCTTCCCAGTTTTATACTACAATTTCCCAATAAGTTGGTTATGTGGGAAGATAATAAAACACACAACTCACAAGTTGAGGGGGTTTTCCAGGAATTTAATAGCCAGCCAGAGACAACTCAAATTTTGATTTAGCCTTCATGTTATTGCTATATATCTCCGCCACAGGAGTTAGTCTGCATGATGATGTGCAAGGGTTGGTTGGAGTTGAATTAGGGTCATCTGAGAATAGGATCCAGCGTGACTTCCCAGTTCATGAGGAAATGGTGTAGCTCCAATTTTTTATCTGGCCCGTGTATGTGATAAACATTCTGCGAAAGGGTTTCTGGATGGTCAGGCGCGACCCGCAAAAAGTAAATATATTGGATCTGGGATTCAGGTTGGTAGCACTTTCCTCATTGTTGGCCAATCCTGACGAAAAGCAACAATGCACCGCGGGGGAAATCACATGATGAGCCTTTTATTTTGTCTTTTAAAGCCTCATTTTTTAGGCCGGGCAAGTGGTTCATGATAAGTTTGCATTGCGACATTTTTTGAAGTGGTAAAGAACTTTTTGAGTGGATGTCTTGAGGGCAACATTGCGTGCCATTTTGACATGCCTTGCATTGGTACTTTTACTATATTAGTCCATTTGCAGTAGTTTGCATGTACATCCTGGTAGATCTTGCGATAGTGTAGAGCCACACCACGTACTACTCATGTATAGATTGATGTGTTTAAATCAATACCCATAGATGAAACAAGGACAAACAATACCTGAAAAATAGAAATATGGGGAAAAATTGAAAAGGTAATCGCTGACGAGAAAAGTTTAGTTCAGCTTGTGTGACTACTACGACTACTGTCACACTTGGTGTCTCCACATTATAGTTTTGCTTTTGGGAAATCAGAACTTATTTTTGAGCCTGAACCTTCTCCAGATCTGGATTTGATCGCATCCAATGAGTACGAGCTGTGAATTCAATCATTGAATGCATCACCGTGGTGTGTCTACATGAGACGTTGGCTAAGTCTGTTCCTAACAAATATATGCCCCTGCCAGAAAATTAGGATCATATTTACCCCACAACTACTATGCTATGTATGACATGGATGATATACTGGCATCGGCGATTGGCTCTTTGACAGGGAGGCATTCTGAAAGCTCCATCGACTATGATCCATCCAATCAGATGTCAGTCCTTCAATATTCGAGCGGCATGGGTTTTGATGTCAGGCCTGGGAGTGTGGCATGAATGTCTCATACTATGTAAAAAACCTTGTAGATAGTGAAATTCACGCAAGCTTTCTTAATTATATACTGTGTTACCTCCAAATCCTCCTCTACAGCTAGACCCTGATGCTATTGGACTAGGGCTTTTAGTAGAGTTCATCGTCCTCGTTGGTCATCGGGGGAAGCTTTCAATAAAGTATATTATATTTCATTGGCCGATATCGAATTGACCATAACAATCGAGGGTTAAGTAAATACGAACATCATTCTGTATTGGACACGGAGTTCTGACTCATATATCTGCTCCGTTCGGGGAGGCACCTGCTTCGCTAAATGTTCAATAGTTGGTTGACTTTACTCAAATCGATAGTATCCTGATTGACCGATTGAAGTCATATCAATAGCCTCCGTGTCTTGTACTTTGTAAGGCTCATTGTCCACTGCCACACTGCTGTCAGTGCGTTGAATTAACACTGGTACCTGGTTAAAGATCTTGAGAGGTAACATGTTCCGCATCATAGGCACCAGTGAACCGAAAATAGATTCAGCTCCCATCTCATACCCCAGAACTGATCGGCGATAGTTGATTACGGGCAAACGACGTAAAGAACTGCAAGATGATGACGCTTCGTGTGCGTGGGGATAGAGCTGACGGTGGCGGAGTCGACCTGCGCCCATGGGGCCAGAATAGACATATACCATTCTAGTAATTCCTAGCGGCTTTCTGCCAGGATAGATTGATAACCGCTAGGACGGTGGCTGAGCTCGGCAAGAACCGAAGAGTCTAGAGCCTGGGACGAACATATTGAGGCTGTACGCTGTACTGCAGGGTGTTCCTGAGCCCTACACAGTAAACCTCGTTCTTGGATCCAGTGGTTCAAGAAGCCGAACGACCCGAGATGTTCGATTGGGGTCCAGAATAGCGCTGACTATATCCAATTATAGATCGATCTAGTCCAGATAAATGAATCACTCCACTAATAATCCGTACTCCGAAGCCAAAAACTGGTGTACTGCGTATGTGTTTTATGGTAACCGAAAAATGCTTTGAAAAAAATATGGCTGCCTGCTAACACCGGTAATTACCGTGTCACCTCGTACAGTATTGTGCGCTCACCCGAGTTGCACCGGTATTTCGGGAAGCCAGGTGGTTCTAATTTGAGGGATAAGATGCCGAAAATCCGAGAATAGAAGCTTTTTTCTTGATTATTTGAGTAGGCCACTTACAATAACATGCCATGGGTGTTCTGCATGCTGAAAATGTACAAAAAGCTGACGTCACTGCATGAGCAACGCACAGCCGCATTGTGGCTATGGTACGTGCATTCAAGATGCGGTGTATGGTATACCGAGTACGGTAAGTGGGACAGTGGTCACTGTACCAGTTGAAAGACAAACAAATCTTTAGCTGAGTCTCGGCTCCGTTCCACTAGTACTAATTAGGCACTGTTTTCTCAGCCGAGATCGCAGGCAACCAACAAAATGAGTGAATAGGCTGCCAAGGCTCTGATGGAATTTTCTCCAAACTTACCCAATGGAGGCACAGTCGATACGATTGTCGATGTTTTAGTGGGGTGATATACCTGTCAGTACAGTGTAATATTACCTGATCAGCGACTTCCCCTCAGCCCTGCAAGCACGGGGCACATATGGCGACAGTGACACAGCCACCCCGCGCTTGATGACTCTTGATAGAATGTATGGATTCTCAGTGAATCCAGCTAGGCTCATAGTGTCTTTAGTGAGATTAAATTGCAGTAACAGTGGAGAGACAGTGACAGGCGCCAGTGCCACATTAAAACCCACAAGACGGTAATATTACTGAATCTGGTATTATTGGGCGCCGACGAGTGGTATCACTGGGTCTTGGCGCACGGGGAAGAGGCCTTACGGGCTATGGTGGGGTCTTGTCATCAGCAATTCACTTGCTCAGCCCTGCGGATCTCTCTGGTGAGTGGCCAACCCAACTATTATAAAAGGATCGAGGGGTCCCCTTTCCAAAATCTCTTACTCCATCATTCATCACTCATCATTATCATCTCATCTTAACTTCCTCTAAACTACTTTCATCGTCAATCAATCACTACACAACATGTCTGGATACGATCAGTACAACCAGCAAGGCTACTACGGCCAGGGTCAGGGTCAGGGTGGCTACCCCCCTCAGCAAGGCTATGGACAGCAGGGTTACGGCCAACAGGGCTACGGCCAGCAGGGTTATGGACAGCAGGGCTACGGCCAGCAGAGCTACGACCGTAGTGCTAGCAGCGGCGGTTCTGCCAACGATTACTATGGTGGCCAGCAGCCTCAGCACGATCAGCAGCAGTCCTACGGTCAGCACCAGTATGGCCAGCAGCAAGGATATGGTCAGCAGGGTTCTTATGGACAAGGGTATGTTATTAACTCCACCTATCAGCCTTCAAAAATAATTTAGCTAACCTCACATTTCTTATAGATCCGAAGGCGCTCCCGATGGTGCTCAGGATGGTGAGCGTGGCCTTGGTGGCGCTCTCGCCGGTGGTCTCGCGGGTGGCTTCGCTGGTCACAAGGCCGAACACGGCTTCCTCGGAGCTGTCGGTGGTGCGATCATGGGACACATCCTCCAGGATGGCTTCGAGAAGCACAAGGAGAAGAAGCAGAACGAGGGCCCCCCTGAGTACAACAGCTATGGCGGCTCTCAGCAGGGCGGCCAGTCCAGCAACGGCATGATGGACCAGCTGGGCGGCTTCTTCAACAAGCGGTAGACGACCTCTTATTATCTTTCTTCCGTTTTCGCCCTTCGATGATCCCTTCTTCACTTCTACGTGAACTAGCTGCTTCCGACTTCTTTCTCGTTTCGGCTGGCCGGGTTTCGTACATTCTTCGTCTATTCGCTCTGTCTTTACGTTGCCATGGGTTTTATGGGGATAATTTTCTTTTGAGCTCAAATTAGTTGTTGCCCTGAGCATTTTGGCTCATGATGAGAAATGAACTTTACACGTGCTTTGTGACTTGTACATCCTGCTTCATAAATTGCATCATCCGCTCGACCATAAATAAATACCTTCCACTCTTTCACTCTTCCACTCTTCCATTCTTCCAATGTATATTTCATTCATCTTCACTCTGAGTCAGACGAAAACAAAAACTCCAATAAAGCATCCACTAAAGAAACAAAGATTGTCTTGCATCATCCATTTCACTATCTTTCTAATAAAGCATATATCCCAATAAACCCCAGTAAATTATACAACAAAACCAATCCCCACCCCAAGAACCATCCAAAACCATACATACACACCCACGACTCCATAGATACAGATAGAACACCCCCGACAAAGCCCCTCAGCAACGCGTACATCCGAACAAAACTCTGCATTAGCGGAATCTTGGCAATATTAAAAACTTACCCTGAACCAATCTTCCAAACTATACTAGTTAATATTATAAAAAGAACCCTACTTCAAGGAATCATCACATCCCCACCCAACACATCATAAATGTAATCATGTATACACTTATAACAACCCCCTGCTACATATCACAAGAATACACACACCCAGACCAAACAATCCCGGTATATACCGCATAGACTATTCTAACCTTTCAAGAGTTGAAAATGGTGAGATCTACGGACTATCTAACTTATCTGGTTCCTTTGGCCAATGGGTTCGGTTTCCGTGTGGTTCCGGGGATAGTTTGGGTTTCCATGCTGCGTTTACCCCTCCCTCTTTTGTTTCTTGTGCTTTGTGTTGGTTTGATTGTTGAGGTTGTTTTTCATCCTTTCTTTTTTTTTTTTTTTTTTTTTGTGTTGGGGGTTTTTTTTTTTTTTTTTTTTTTTTTTTTTTTTTTTTTTTTTTTTTTTTT
>ML742446.1:2848-16484 GCA_009193465.1 Aspergillus avenaceus
TTTTTTTTTTTTTTTTTTTTCCTTTTCTTATTATTTACGTTCCTTGTTTTTTGCCAAGCTAGCCTTAAGTTGATTATGTCTTGTTTCTACTGTGGATTTCGACTTACGCGTTTTATTCGCTTCTAGTGGTATACCTTTCTCTCGCACAGTATTTAAACAGCGATGATGAGGATCACGAATGTCATGATATTGTATGGTCACGAAATGTTCTGTTAGCAGCAAATGATGAGCGCAACTGAGTTGCCGACGTATAGTGGAGGCTAGTGCCCGCTTCATGACGCTGCTCTTTTGCATTTTTGTGCCGAATTAGCGTGTGTGAATTTATGTTCTAATTTCCTATTTCCCGAATCTGTGATCTGTTCCCAGAGAACCTTGATGTCTGTGTTTCTATATCGGTATTGGCGGTGAGAGGAGGGCTGTGTGGCAAATGCACCAGTGTCCGTTCCTTCTTGACTGCTTTTCAATCCCAAAAGAAAACACAAAATCTCAGAGAAAAACAAAGAAAGGGCGTGCTAGCACGCTACACAGCCCGGGGTTGCCTCCAATGTAGAGCCAACTCACAGAGTTCAGATATCATTCATATACGGTCCAATTCAAGTATACTTCACATTTCTACCTTGCTTTAAATCTGATCTGTTCGACTCCTGCGTCGAATGAGATACCACGTAAAATTGAGAGAAGGGGAAAACATTTCTCAACACCGAGTGGAGTGGTTCGCAAATGGTCGTTTCTGCGGTGCGCCGAACTTATCCGAAAAGGAAACCCATAAAATTCCTGATATAGCTTGCATACCGCCATTCCATGTGTTTCCTCCCCGTATATAAGGTTTCATATTAGGGCCGTTGGGGGATCACCTCAAAAATGAGATCGGATCTCCAACCACCCTTTTTGTTTTTTTATCTCGGCTGTCGGCTCAAATCTGAGGAACTTTGTATATTAATAGTTTGATTCTGGTTCCTGGGGAAGCAAAAGGCAAAAGTTGCGGTATAGGATTTGGGTTCCTTTCTCTTGTTTTAATTTTAGTGATTTATTATTATTTGATTTCGATTTTGATTTCGATTTTTTTTTATTACCCCGTATGGGGTTACTATTATCATCCATGATTGCGGAGAACTCCGTCTGTCCACGTAACTCATAGTCTCACACACGAAATGCATAAGTACTGAATTGAATTGAATTATAAAAAAACAGAAGCACGGACTCTGACACCTGCAGTTAGATCCACCTTAATTGGGACATGCATGGCCCCTTTTTTTTCTTTCTACTTTGATGTTATTTTTGTTTAATTTCAGTTCCCGGTTCTCGGGATTGATTGTAGTAGGGTAATGGGGAATGAGAAAGGGGAAGGGGATTTGGGTAAGTTTGAGTGGTTTTGTTTGGTTTACTGAGGTACCCCTGTCACATTGGATATTGGGAGTTGATACGTGTTGGGGAGGTTAGGTAAAGTAGGTTCATGACCGTACCTAGTTTTAGGTATAGTAATACCGAGTTGGTCGAAATGTAGACATGCGGAGGAGTCATCTGGGTAGGGTTACATGTTTGTTTGTTTTAATTTCAGATTTGCCATTCTCGGAATCGCCAGTAACATGAACAACACCAACAATCGACCACAACGTGCTCGCTCTCCGGGACGGTCTCGAATTCTAACTCTACTCCCGTGTCCTGGAACGCTTCCTGGAAGGACCGCCCCTCTGTGAAGGGTGCATCTAGCACGGTGTCTGAGCGCCATTGGGCTGATTGCACGGTGATCTTCTCTAGGTTTGGTAGCTCTTTGAGTGTAATCCAGCTGTGGATTATGGGGAGGGTGTTCAGATCCAGGCCGTACTTTTCTTGGTGTTCGCGGAACTGCAAGTGTCGGATGCTTGGTGGGAGGTGGCAGGTCTTGAGAATGTGTGCTTTGCCTTCGGGGGTGTCGAGGCTTTTTTCTCCTCGGAGGACTGCGGGGTGGATGGTGAGTTGTTGGAGATGCTTGAAGTCGCGGAAGTCTAGTGCTGGGTCTTCGGTGCTTAGGTAGAAGTCCAGCTCTAGGCTGTGTAGTGAGTCGGCTTGCGCTTTTATGGCGTCTACGATTGCTGCTCTGTTCGTGGGGAAATGGTCGGGTCGTGTTGTCCATGGTGCGCCTCTGAGTGTCAGGGTCTTTAGTGATGCTGGTAACTTGAGCATTTGGCGGAGGGCATTGGGGTGGATGTCACAGCAGAGTAGGGTTAGGGTCTCTAGGGCTGTGGAGCGAGGCCGGGCCTGCGCGAAGGCCGGTTTGCTCAGGCCGGTAATGAGGGCAGCTACTATGGTCAGGTTTTGCAGCCTTCGGTGTAGCAGGATGGTCTGACATGCGCTGAAGTGCCAGTCCTGCGCGTAGATGTCGTCGACGGGCGTAAGGTCGTTCAGGATCAGTTCGCCTTTTGGAACGGTCAGTCAGGGTGTCACACAAGCGAAATGCCGTGCCAGGTGGTGGAAGCAAACAGACATGTCGTCAGGGAAGAGAGGACGGTCGACATGTTCTGGGTCGACTGCTCGAATAGACTGTTCCAGGCCTCAGACCATGCAGCGAGTCTGGGAGCTCTCCCGATGTCTCCATCGTCGTAGTCCCTGTCCACGTCGTAATCGAGGCCCTTGACGACGAGCCGTCGCAGATTGGCCAGACGGGCGATCGTTGGGACCATGCTCTCCCCTAGTACGGGGTAGTAGTCTTGCTCATTTGGGATGTCGCTCTCGTAGTGGTAGTGGATTGTGAGATCCTGGACATGTCTTGCGCGACTGGCTTTGCGGTTCACGGCGTACGTGAAGCTCTCGCCGTCGTGGTTACGCAGATCGACGGACCGGTAGAGCAATGTCTCGGCCGGCGATTGTAGGCGTCGACAGACCCGTGCGACATTGGCGAGAGAGGAGGGTGAGGAGACATTCTCAAGGATGGCTGTGATGATTTCTTGGGGGAGATGGTCGAGTTGACTAGGTGTCTTGGACATCGTGGGTTCGTCTTGATGCTTTGGTGTTTCGGCAGGTTAATCTACTGGATCAATTGAATTGACTTTCGAGTAATTTGTTGCTTCAGTTATGCGTGGATGGCATCTATTTGCTAGATAAGCGCTGTATTTGTTCATTTTACGGAGTTACAGTGTCTAGAACTACTAGTCGTGGATGCGACCAATGATATCCTGAGACTTTCTTGGCCCCCAATGTCAACGCGTGAGTCAATCACCTGAAAGCTCTTAGATTTGCTGATCACGGTGGCTTATGCTTCATGTAACTGGGGCTAGGGCTTTGACTCCTGGTTATCTAGTATATGTAGATACGTTTTGAGTGACGCCAGAAATCGGTACTGCGCCACATCAGGCTAAAGACTAAATAAGCTATTTATAAAGCCATCCTGTGTGATGTAAATTCAGGAACAGAATGAGAATGGAGAACATGCATGTTATAGATTGGATTGTTATAGGTTGAGATAGCAATAGTTATTTGCATGTAATGATGTAAATCGAGCCATGGTCAATCCCAAGGTCTCAGACGCATCTAGAACTTTTCTTATCTTTTATGTTATGTCATAGTTGGTTAATTGAGATTTGAAATATATTGGTAGTAGTATAAAAATATAAAATTTTATATAGATTTATGTGAAAGTATACAATTCATATATTAATTGATAAATGAATAAAAGGTTCATTGCACATAAGAACAATTCGCATTGAACAAAGAGGAAGGAAGACAAATGAAGACAAATGAGGAGAAAGTGGAGAATTACCGGATGCGCGAGGTCGATCACCTGACCCTCTTGCCGTTAGTGTTGCCTGGGGCCGTCTGAGTTGCCCAAACTATAGGCTTGCGAAAGTCCACTTTTGCCCCCTCTTTGACGATAAGCCCCCGTTTCACACGTCATCGCTCTGGTCGCAACCATGCAGGAGACCCGGGTCTGGAGCTGTGTTGACTGGGGAGGAGAATCAAGAATGAAAACATAGCTATGAGTTGTTCTCATCAACAGAGGGTAAAAATAACTGCCCAAGATCCGACAGCAAATTTGTCTCTTAATGGTAACTGGGGAAAGGGACGATTCCGTTCGAGATGCCGACTGGTGGCGTCAGTGGCGGGAGCCGACGGAATTGGTCCCTTTCCTACTTTCATTCTAAACTGATAATCATTTGTTTCCCCCAAGGTAATGAATAACACAACCACCTCGTTTCCGGATAGAACCTCGCCCAACTTTTCTTGAGGATGAAACTATGCTTTTGAATTATTTTTCATGCCCAAAAAATAAAAGGTACCGATACCAGTAATGGAATTTTTCCCTTTGTAGAACTTCGGTACTCCCAGTAAGCAACACGTAGTTCTCGTCCAACTGACTCATCGGAACATTTCTAGCAGTTTCCCCCAGTTTCAACTGGGGAACCAGCGGAAAGAAAGAAGGGGATCGTTCTCTTAATGGCCGGAAATTCCAAAGAATGTGCCAGGAGATGCCAGAATCCTAAGGTTCCAACCCACGCTTATCCATTTAAGAGGGAATTGACCGCCATCGTCCAAGTCCTTGCATCACGTTATCGACCTATCACTGACCGACCCTGACTGACTAAGGCGCTTCGCCCCCCGTTGCCTCCCCTCTTCCTTCTCTCTCCTGATCCTACTTAAACTGCCCTTTCTCCTTCTTCCCTTCAAAACCTCTCTGTCTTTTACAACCTCCTCCTATCTCTCTCTATTGAGTTAATCTATCTCCCATCTCTCACCTACTATCCTAAAAAACAACCCTCGCCATACTTTCATCTCCCAGATCAGTAATCCAGATTCACTGTCATCATGCAGATCTTCGTCAAGACCTGTGAGTAATCCCTGTCATCTTCATCTCCAATCTTAAGGCGTCATCTGAGCATCATCTGACATCTTCCTCTTCTAGTGACCGGCAAGACCATCACCCTTGAGGTTGAGTCCAGCGACACCATCGACAACGTTAAGAGCAAGATCCAGGACAAGGAGGGTATCCCACCTGATCAGCAGCGTTTGATCTTTGCTGGTAAACAGCTCGAAGATGGTCGTACTTTGTCCGACTACAACATCCAGAAGGAATCCACCCTGCACTTGGTTCTTCGTCTTCGTGGTGGAATGCAAATCTGTAAGTTGTCACTGTCGCATACTTCGCCACCCTTACCACTGTTACTAATATATCTATCCAACAGTCGTGAAGACCCTCACTGGCAAGACCATCACTCTTGAGGTTGAGTCTAGTGACACTATCGATAATGTCAAGAGCAAGATTCAGGATAAGGAGGGTATCCCTCCCGACCAGCAGCGTCTGATCTTCGCTGGTAAACAGCTGGAGGATGGCCGTACCTTGTCCGACTACAACATTCAAAAGGAATCTACTCTTCACTTGGTCCTGCGTCTGCGTGGTGGTATGCAGATCTTCGTTAAGACACTTACTGGAAAGACAATCACACTGGAGGTTGAGTCATCTGATACAATCGATAATGTGAAGTCCAAGATCCAAGATAAAGAGGGTATTCCCCCAGACCAGCAGCGTCTCATTTTCGCCGGAAAGCAGCTTGAAGATGGACGTACTCTTTCCGATTACAACATCCAAAAAGAATCTACCCTTCACCTTGTCCTTCGTCTCCGTGGTGGTATGCAGATCTTCGTCAAGACTCTCACTGGCAAGACAATCACATTGGAAGTTGAATCCTCCGACACAATCGACAACGTGAAATCTAAGATCCAAGACAAGGAGGGCATCCCCCCAGACCAGCAGCGTCTCATCTTCGCTGGTAAGCAGCTCGAGGATGGTCGCACGCTCTCCGACTACAATATCCAGAAGGAAAGCACCTTGCATCTGGTCCTCCGTCTCCGTGGTGGAAACTAGTGTCTGGATTTTCTGTCACGACTCAGCTGGGTTGAGTTGCCCGCATGGCGTTTGGTTGGTTTCTCAAGGTTTTCATGAATATGGTTCTTCAACAGCATACCTTTAGCATCGCATAATCTGCGATGCCACTACATAGCTCTTTTACCCTTACGATCCTTAGTACTCAATGAATGACCGCAACATCGGTCCACTTTCCATTATCAATTCCCGTAATTGTTCTCCACCTGGTAGCATATGACGTAGTTGGTGCACATGTGTCAGATGCGCCCAGACTTTTTAAGCCACCCTTGCTGCTGGCCACTCCGATGTATATTTACTTGGTAAAAGAAAAAGTCCTCGTGTGCTTTGTTCTAAAAGACTTCATTCTGTCTTGATTGTTTGTTGACTTCATTGCTTGATCCATACAACACGTGACAAGTGCCACATGAAGGCGGAATCAACGCGATCTCAACACCTAGTCTTTAACCTTTGAAAGAACGGGCAATAACCTTTTGTGTGAACGTGTCGCGACGACTTCAGAATCTCAGAAATGTGATCCTTTGGCCGGAATGCCCTCATACTTCTACCATCTCGCGATCGAGTTATTTTCTCGCCCTCAATCTGAACCGAGAGGCACACCCTACAACGGAAACAAACAACCATCAACCTCGCTGGGCTTCGACTCCGCATGTGAAGCTCTACTGCCATTCCAGAAGCGATCGAGGCGCCCAACACGCCACTACTCCAACGGAAAACATCCAAGTCCTCCAACGACCGTCGGTGAATCTCCTAGCTCGAATACTTTACCTCGTTCCACTACCCCTCATCCTTATACCAAATCCCTAACAAACGCTACCGATTTCGACAAGGACCCCAGATTAGACAAACTCTCGGTCCAGTGCATTGACATGGTACCGTCGGAACAAGAGACAACGCTCCCGAGGCGCACGAGCAGGCGAAACGATCCCGGCGACAACCCCGTCGCGACGGGGATCGGCACCGATATCCTGGGCGGTCTTCGCACAAAAGGCAGATATATTCCGCTGGACCAGGAGACGCCTGAGAGCGTCTGGGGCATCGTACACCTTTACCGAGATGCGCAGGAAACGCCGTACCTTGTCGAAGATGATTATCCGTCTTACCTGAAGGGTTCCGCCGCAGCAAGACAACCGTATGATGAGCTGGGTGGGAGCAGTACACCGCGCCAGGATGCCCGTGCGGACGAACACTCGGCTCCCTTTCATCCAGACGATGAGTGCACTACGTTATGTATACTTGCCGTTCCGTCGTACATGTCGCCGTCGGATTTCTTGGGTTTTGTGGGTGAGGCGAGCATGGATGATGTTAGCCACTTTCGGATGATTAAGACGGCGAGGGCGAATCGGTATATGGTTCTCATGAAATTTCGCAGTGGGAAGAAGGCGAAAGAGTGGCAGAAAGAGTGGAATGGGAAGGTCTTTAATAGCATGGAGGTAAGTTGGTTTTGTCCTTTTTCATTTTGGCTGACGGCTGGTGATAGATGCTGATTACTGCTGTATCGTGCAGCCTGAGACGTGCCACGTCGTCTTTGTGAAAACGGTCGAGATCCAGGCCGTAGATCCTGAGTCCCAGCATGAGAATTCAGCAACACATAAAACCTCGCTCTTATCATCGCACTCTGCGACCAGCCCTCAGCGCACGAGTATACCCTCTACGGGGCAGTCTAGCTCCATCTCTTCAGCCACGCTCTCGACGAGACCTCTAGCACCCCCTACACCAGCGCTCATCGAGCTACCGACATGTCCCGTTTGTCTGGAACGCATGGATGAAACCACGGGTCTGCTGACTATCATTTGCCAACACGTTTTCCACTGCACGTGTTTACAGAAGTGGAAAGGCAGCGGCTGCCCTGTCTGTCGATACACGCAAGACGACTTCCGCAGGGGCAGCCAAGGCGCGCTCTACGAAGAGGAACCCGCTGAATGCGAGGTCTGCCATTCCGAGCTCAACCTTTGGATATGCCTGATCTGCGGGAACGTCGGCTGCGGCCGTTACGACGGCGCGCACGCCTTCACTCACTACAAAGAAACCGCCCACGCTTTTTCCATGGACCTCGCTACGCAGCGCGTCTGGGACTACGTGGGCGACGCATACGTCCACCGCATCATCCAAAGCAAAACCGACGGCAAGCTCGTCGAGCTCCCAGCGGCGGACAATAGCGCTCTCGATCCCCCGGACTGGACGGACGCCGTCCCCCGGGAGAAGCTCGAAAACATGAGCGTCGAATACACCCATCTCCTCACCAGCCAGCTGGAGAGCCAACGCGCCTACTTCGAGGAAGTCGTCGAGCGAGCCGTCGACAAAGCATCCCAAGCCAGCGCTGCGGCCGTCTCCGCGCAAGAAGCCGCCGAGAAAGCATCCGCCAACCTCCACACCTTACACACCCAATACGACAAACTAACCACTGACACCCTCCCCTCCCTCGAACGAGATAAATCCCGCGCCGAGAAACGCGCGGATAAGTTCGAGGCGATGGCGCGCAAGATGGAGAAGGAATGGCGCGAGGAGAAGACCATCAACGAGAGCCTCTTGCAGCGCATTGATCACCTCTCTTCAGAAGTCGAGACACTTAAAGCGACGAACGCGGATTTAACAGAGCAGAACCGAGACCTTACATTCTTCATCAGCGGTTCTGAGCGTTTGAAGAATGAAACCGATGATGTGGTTCAGGGTACGGTTAGTGTGCCTGAGCCTCAGCCTAAGAAGAAGGGCAAAGGCAAGGGTCGACGGTAGATTTGATACCGGGGCTTCTAGTTTAGTTTGTACGCTGTTCAAGCTTGCAAACTTATATTCCATCCCTTTCGGGGCATTTAGACCTAGGTATACGATGAGATTAGATACAGCATCTGCTACGAAGCGGAGCAACTCCGATATTTATATCATTTTAAGCACAGCCAGCGATGAATATCAGACAAATTTGTCCTACCTCATTGATCTAACCCGTAATCTACATCTATATATACATAAACATACATTGAAAACACACCTTAGATAGTACCACAATTGAACCAAAGAATAGAAAAAAGAAAGAAAGAAAGAAAGAAAAGAATTACACCCCCTTCCTAACAGCCCAGAAGTAATTCCCCCAATTCTCCGACCCAGGAACCAACTTCCACCCAAAACCCGGAAAATACACAACCCCCTCACACACCCAGCGCATACCATCCAACGCCTGGGCCCCAGCAACGACACCCCCCTTATCCGCCGCCCTCATCAGCCCCTCCTGCGCCCAACCTTCCAGCTCATCCGGATTCACAAACTTGCTCCACTCATGCGTCCCCCTCGGCACAACACCCACAGGCCACGGCGCCTCAGCAATAACCTGATTCACAAGAAACGAAGGAAAAGTCCGCGCAATAGTCGACCCAATAAGCCACCCGCCAGGCCTCAACAACCGCAAACAATTCGTCAAAAAGCCCAACGGCGACGACGACGCATTCGTATCCACGTGCTCGATTACTTCGAATAGCGTCACCACGTCGAACTTCTCCCCGTCTCCTCCCTGCTGCTGCTGTTTCTCGGCGATCAGGTCCTCGAGCGTACAGTTGCGGTAGGTGAATTTCCCGGTCTGGACGTGCGATGTGACGTGCGGATCTGTGCGCGCGTGGTCCCGCGCGATCTGGATCAGGGCCGTCGTGGGATCAATGGCTGTTATGCTTCCGGCTTGTGTGCGCGTTGCGCTTGCGTTTGGTGTAGATGGGATGGTCCGTGCCAGGGATTCGGCGAATATGCCGCCTCCGCAGCCTACGTCTAGGTAGCGGAGGGTGTTTTTGTTGTTTTTATTGCTGTTTGTGTCGTGTTTGTCGCTGGTATTGTCGCTGGTAATGTTGGTAGTGGAAGGAGGGCCAGAGGCAAGACAGGAGGCGATAAAGTCGTGACGGAGAGGGTTCATGAGGTGGAGGACGCGCGATGGGCCCATGGGATCCCACCAGCTGCTGGCTAGGGAGGAGAAATGGGATAGTTCATCGGCGGAGACGGAGGAATGTGCGCGGCGGTTTAGGATCCGCGTTGCTTTGTGGAGGGTTGGGCGGGTTATCATTTTTATTTTCTCTCTCTCTCTCTCTCTCTCTCTCTTTCTTTTTAGATAGTTTTGTTGGTTGAGTTGGGATGTGTGGTTGAGGTATGGTTAGGTGTGGTGTAGATGTGTCTTTGACTGGTTGGTGTTAGTTATTTTATTTAGATGTGATGTTGTAGTTGGATGGATATGTGTACTTTTGTTTAGTTTGTTATTGTATTATCAATTGGCTGGCATTGTTGTGAGTTTTCTGTTTTTTCTTGATCTGAGGATACAGATTCAAGGTTGAAGCTTTTGACACTGCTATGCTATCGTGGGAGCAAACATGCCAAGAACTTATGTCATCCTGCACTATTCGTTCCATTGTTTACAAACTGCCTTTTTGGAAGCATTTTCCTTTTTGCTACTTCTACCGCCTTATGGTGTTTCTGAATAGCTTCATCTATTCCAAAAGGGTTACATAACTCACGCAACCTCGACTAGACTCAATTCTCCTAGTGACTATCATTTTCATCAATTCCACCCCCTAGACAAAACTGACAAATACCCGTACGTAACATGACCGTCTAGTAACACACCGACTCTTGAACAACAAGTCCAAACCCATCGAGACTTACTAGGGGGGGAGCCCTGGAGGGGCCTCACCACGACTCCAACGGAAACCGGCCGCGATTCATTCCCAAGTGAGGAAAACACAGTCGTACCAATCCAACCCATACGACACTAATCACTTGACGGACTGACCGGCTGGTCCATCAATTCATTCCTTAGTGGGCCCTGCGGTGTCCACTCGATAGTTCTACGGCCCTTCCAGAAACATTCCGTCCTTGGTCATATGGGCCCTTTTTGTTCTTTTTTTTTTTTGCCCCAATAGCTCGAGTAGCTTGGTGGTTATCAATTGTCGGTCTGGGCGGCCTGGTTCTGGCTTTTTCCCTTTCCCTTTTTTGTGCCCTGTCCTACGGAGACATAACCCGTATCTCCGGTGAAGATCATTTCGTTTGGGGCGTCGTTGAGTCAAGTTGGGGGATGCGGAGGATTTCTGTTTTTCGATTATTCTGGAATTCCATTTTTCTTTTTCTTTTTTCTCTGCCTTTGCTTTATGTATTTTTTTTTCCTTTGTTTTTTTTACCCCTCTTCTGCACGCTGACATAGTATGCGTGTAGATGTAGTTACTCCGAAGAGTTGTACATATTGTATGATCATGTTTGTCAGTGGCCCTTTTAATTTTGTCTGAGTGTGTGCGTGTGTGTGTGTGTGTGTGTGTGTGGATTTTTCGATCCTCTTGACCGCAAGAAAGTCCGTCGTATGTGGGTGTAGTTGTGGGTTGGTATGATTAGTATGTAGGACTGACATAGTAGTTCGATGTGGCCTGCCTGCTATCCCCTTTCTGTAATGTACCTTGCTGGAAAAAACTGTGGGGTTTGATAGTACAAGCAAGAGTGGAACAATAGCATTTTGTGAGGTGTCATTTCTCCCACTACTTTTCCTTAGTCCTGCTGTATCACGTACGGACATATATGTATGTTGTATGGTAATATCCTCAATAACATCATCGAATGGTTCGGTAATCGACCGCCTTGAGTTTTGGTCGCCGGAGCTCGGACAGAAGTGAAAAAGTAGCCCGAGCCTGGACTTCATGGTGGCTGTTCTTTTGGGTGACAGGTTAAGTTTCTAGTAACTTTCTAAAAGCTGGGAAAACCTCCTTCCTTCCTTCAGCCAATAATCGACTGCGCCGTCCCATGTCCACGTGACTACCCTTTTCGGGAAATGCCCAAATACAGAGCTGGAGAGCTCCGAGAGTCAACCTCGACCATTACGTAGTTGGTCGATATGCTTGGATTTTGAACCAAAGACGGTTGCAAAGAGATGATCGCCCTGCCGTAATCTCTATAATGCAGGTTTCTGAATGGCCCTCTCAGCCACCGTCGACCGGTGGATTCTTCTCCTATTCTGGACCGGGACAGAACAACACTAACCATCGATTTGAAACCGGTCAAACCACCCGTTGGTAATGAGCATTATCCCAATCGTCCAATGAAAGGCGTCAATATACTATTATGATCCCATAACGAGCCCCCCCGTATCGAGTAATTATGGACGAGCGTCATACGTCCTCTTCAAATCTATCTTACCAGCCACATCTCTCGGGACCCCGAGCGCCCCTGACTTTGGTGTCGTCCTACCTTATTCAACCAATTAATTTTTGACAAAGGAATTAGTGGTTAACCAAGAGAAAAACCCAAAAAAAAAAAGCAAAATAATAATAATATAAAAAAAAGGAGACGTGGGGCTGATTGATTCAGTGATTCACCACCAACACGGACTTCTGCAGGAAAAACCCCCCAAATGATGATATGATGACTTAATTGTTCATCAATGATGGGCAATTTAGTTATCCAAGATTGGAGATTACGTGGTGTTTCACCATCGCTCTTCAATATAGTACATTGTGTGTGATTCAAACCCCTAGAGTCCGACAAAATTGATCAAAGAATTAAATTACTGTCTTGGAAAGAAAAAAGAAGTGGGCAAGTGCACCTGGATAAGTGGACAGATGAAGGTGACACACGCCCCAGGCACCAGGGGACCTGACCACCACGTCTCAGACCAGCGTCAGGTGTGTGGGTTTATGGCGTTACGCAGCCGCAACGGCACATGGGATGGATGCTTTAGAAGGCTTCCATCGGTGTTCCAAAATTTTCTAGAAGGTATGCGGAAGACCGGATTGGCTTGGCATAGTGGACGAACAGTCATAAGTCGTATGTAGGATCCCGTTAGTGGATGGTTTTGTGGAGCCCCTCCCCCCTCCTCTCTGCAGGAAAAGGAGAGAAATGAGAGAGAAAGCGAAGGAGAGAGGGACAAGCCGGGAAATGATGGATTCCAATTGGAGTAGGAGCATGGGAACACCGTCACAGCCTCCTCCGTCAAGTCCGTACACTAAAACCAACACTAAGAAGACTAGTTGCAGCCCGACTAGGGCGTTAAGGGTTTAGGCATCAGGATGTTTACCCGCACCCACTTCTCATGTCTCCACGGGTGCCAGTTTTCTTTTTTTTTTATTTACCGCCCTTCTCGTTTGGAAAGAAAAAATCCCTGTCATCCCAAGAAAAAAAAAATCCTCAAGCGCTGAAGGTGATGTGATGTACCCAGCATGCAGTCAGAAATGTGACTTGCAGCTCTTTAGGCGACCAGTATGATTTTGTTTGACCGAGGCAACAGTGTCCCTGCAGAAGATTTCATGTACGTGCGTACGCACATGTGGTCATGTACAGGACTAAATAGTGGTACTGAACTATGTGGTACTCCGCTCTCCATATCCGTAATTAGCGCTGAACTTGAAGTTCTCACAAAGGGCCAGGATCACATCCTATTCCCCATTCTTCGAACCATTCTAGAAGGAAATTAACTTTCCCATCAATCGTTCCCTTTCCCCCTCGCTAATCTCAAATGGTCATGTTGGACGCCCTTGTAAAAGGGGAGGTCATTTAGGCTTTTCCCATCGCCTGGCGTCAACTTTAGAAAGCTATTGGTTCTATTTATTTTCCAAGTATGAGACTATGAGGATCTCAGTTAGTAAACAATTTCCCGCCCTGAAATTTCGTCCCAGGAGGGAAAAGAGATATAGGTTTCCAATCTCATCTAAAGAGATGGCCCTTGTTCTTTTCTTCTTCTTATTCTTTTTTTTTTTTTTTTTTTTTTTTTTTTTTTTTTTTTTTTTTTTTTTTTTTTTTTTTTTTTTTTTTTTTTTTTTTTTTTTTTTTTTTTTT
>ML742447.1:0-16375 GCA_009193465.1 Aspergillus avenaceus
TCTGTTTTTATTTTTCTGAAATCAATTTCTATCTTTCATTTCTTGCTATTGAATTACTCTACTCTTTTTTATTTTTTTATTGTTTTTTTTAGTACTTGCATCTTTCTTAGCGATCGTTCCTGACGTCTGATGCGATGCGATCATCGGTAGCCTGCAACTTGTCACCTTTCGCATGCTACTAATCTCTCTCTCATTTTACCGGCTCATTTGTTCACCTCATCTTTTATGAGTATATACTGCTCTCTTTTGCTCTTCTTTCTAGACGACAATGTTCTCTGATATTTGATTTCTTTTCTTTTTTTTTTTAATTCTAAGAAAAAAAAAAGGAAAAATTGTGGTGTTGTTGCACAATATCGTCCTCAATCCTCTCACTATTTGGAACTTGTTACCCCTCATTTCTCTCCGCCTCCTCCCCCCCCTTTAACATCGCATATCTCATCCCATCTTATCAACACCCCTCAGTGTTCTGATTGTCTCCACCTCAGAATGATCTCTGAGGACCTTCTTGAGGATTGTCTTCAGATCCTCCAAGATCCAACCATTGATGAGGAAGATCAAGCTGAGAAAGCTGAGGATTTCTTGCGCGAGAGGACCTCTTTGTCGGGGCCATCATTAGAAAATGCCGTGCTCGATGTTTTATGGAGACATCGAAATCGCAGCCTTCCGGGATCTTCCCCCCCTCCGCCTCGTCATACCGTCATTCGACGCTCGTCCCCCGCTCCCTGGCAGATGGCACGCTCATCAACACCGTTATCTCCTCACTCAAATCTAGGTACGAGCCCGGGAGGCACCTCCTGGCTTCCCAACTCACGAGGCGGTTTCTCGCGACCGCCATTGTCTTCTACGGTATCGCCCTTTACTTCTCCACGCCCGTCACCCAGACTCGCTCTTGCTCAGCCTATCCCACACTCCCCCAATCTGAACGCATATGAATTCTCCGATCAGAGCCAGGTGTCGGATTTCTATGGTGATTTTGGTAGTGACAGCAATGTTGATTGGCTAGTAGCAGACGATGCCAACAGTACCACATCGTCTTTGGGTGCCATGAGCATCGCAGGTGCCCTCAGCGCCACAGCCCCCGAATTCGTTCCTGATATGAGCCCTCACGATATCTTGCGCACCGTGCTCGGTGACAAAAGGACCAACGAGGAAATTGAAACCGCCCTAGAGGCAAACAGTTATGATCTCGGTGCGACTATTGCATCATTATCCCAGGGCCTTGATGGAGATAGCATCTCTCACCAATCAGATGACGGCCGTGTGGTGGTTGGAAAGTCTATGGCGATGGAACAAGCAAAATCCAGTACACCCCCAAGCCAAATTCGTAGTCCGGTGGTCTGCAAATACTGGTTGTCCACCGGTCAATGCCTCCGCGCCGATTGTCGATTTAGCCACGATCTAACGAATCACCTTTGCAAGTGAGTGAACATTTCAAGGGTGCGACCGCAAGTAACTCTAGTACTGACAAGATCACTTTTTTTCTTTCTACCACTTAGATATTGGGTAATGGGCAATTGTCTTGCAGGTGATGGCTGTCCCTTTTCCCATGACCCGTCAGCGCTCGTTGCAAATCTTAGCATAGCCGACAGCGGTCCCCATGGCGCAGGTCCGCAATTTCACGTAGAGCCCGCCTCTGAAGCATTCCCTCCTCTACAGCCCTCACTAGGAGTAGGAGAGCAATGGACAGGACAATATCTGGGCAAGTATCCCGGTCACTTGTCGGTCATGGGTGGTAAAAGCATGCCCCAGGCGATGCAGTTCGTCACCGGCAAACGGAATGGATCGTCGCATGGATCTCGCTCCCATTCCCGACCCGGTAGCAGGCATCAAAACCGGGAGTTAAACCCAGCAGCTCCATCTGTGGACGATCCGGACGCTTTTCCTACTCTTGCAGCTGTCAGTGCCAAAAACAAGAAACACCATGGTAAACGAGGCGCACATAACCGTGAAGCCAACTCAAACAAGGATAGTGTACCTACTTCTCTAGCAGATGTCGTACGCATGTCTCCATCTCCCGCCTCCGGGAAAGGAAAGACCATGTCCAGAAACAAGGAAGGAAACAAAGGTCGCGAAAACAGCGCCGCTGCCCAGTCAATTCCCCCGCCGCAAAATATACCTTGGCTCGAAACAGGCTCGCGCGCCAATCAGCAATATATCAAGTACCGTACCGAGGCCATCCGCCATGGTACGGTAAGGAATAAGTTCCTTCAAAGGTAAAAACATACCTCGTTACCCTTTTGCGTATATGTATATGGAGGCTGACAGCGTTGACAAGTGCGGCGCAAGCCTGGAATCGTAATGATGCCAGAGCGGCAAAGGCTCTCTCGCTCCGGGGGCAAGCGGAAAACGAGGCTATGCGCAAATGCCATCGAGAAGCGGCACGACAATTATACGAAGAGCGAAACAAGCATCTTCTCAGTGTCGGGTTAGATGACACATCTGAGGAACTCTATGTTGATCTGCACGGGTTACATCCCGAGGAAGCGATTGAGTACCTGGAGAAAATCCTTCTTAAGCATGCCAATGAAGGCCGACGAGTGGTCTATGCCATCACGGGTACGGGCCACCATTCCAAGAACGGGAAAGATAAGATAGGTAAGGCAGTCAAAGCGTGGTTGAACGAATGGAGGTACCTGTTCCGCGAGTTTAGCGTACCTGGCGAAAGGGGCGGCTATGTTGGTGGGATTCTAGGCATTGACCCCACGAGTTACGATAAAACTTTAGCCAAGAGCCTAGAGAACGCCGATGCGAAGGCGGATGCAGATGCAAATCAGCCAGTCCTGACGATGGGCAAGATTCAGCTCTTGAAGCGCGAGGACTTGGAGCCGAAGCACAGCTGAGGTCGTTTCCAGCACGAGGGCTCAGTGGGCGGGCTTGAAAGGGTAGATAGGACTCGGGTTGCGCCCCTCGAACCGCCTTTATGAACTGTTACGATATCCATTATTTACCAGCGACAGCGATTTTCGCATTAACTGAACAGATGGGCATTACTTCAGCCAAGTATGTGCATATATGCAGGAGGTCAGACATTGAATAGATAGGTTCTCTGTGGTTGATTTCTGTGCATAGCAAACCTCCCTTTCTTCAAGCTGTTATCTGCTTTTTACCTCTTGCTTCATCAACACCCTGATACTGTCGGTTTTTCTCCAACCGCGATAGGCTGGCTGGTTAGTAGCAAAGGATTATATATTCAAATTTATATAACAACTTCACGAACTTCGAAGCACTCTATACACAGTGAACGTCTAGTAATCGCTCGAGTGAATCAGTTCGGGGATACTTTGAAAAACCGAAACAAAGATAATAACGTAGTAATTTATATTACTCCGGTTCCTGGTGACTCCATGTTGCTCGCAAATCATCCACATTGAAACCGCATGCCTCGGCTCTCTTCACAATAGCCCGTGCCTTCTCGGCAACAGGAACGTCAATCATTTTACCATCCAAGGTCCAGGCTCCCCGGCCAGCCGCGGCAGCCTTGTCATCGGCGATGGTCACGCGTACAGCCCACTGAACTTTTGCCGGATCGGGGCCAAAGATCTGCTGCACAGTCTGCACCTGAGACGGATGAATACACTGCTTACCATTGAAACCCAACTGTCTCCCACCGCGACA
The DNA here is from genome assembly GCA_009193465.1 of Aspergillus avenaceus. Taxonomy (NCBI): domain Eukaryota; kingdom Fungi; phylum Ascomycota; class Eurotiomycetes; order Eurotiales; family Aspergillaceae; genus Aspergillus; species Aspergillus avenaceus. The sequence continues at coordinate 3,616 of ML742447.1, forward strand.
CTCCTCCTCCAACACAGCGGGCGGGGACCCATCCCCCCTGTCCGATTTATACGCAGTACAGACCAAATCAATAGTAGAAGGAAGATTAGCCGCGCGCGCGGCGGTAGCGATCATCGAGCGCGCGAAGAGGAACTCCGTCAGGGCCGGAGTCCGAGTCAAGCTGAGATCCAGGGCGAAGTCTTCAGCGGCGAAGATCAAGCCCTGAAGGAGGGGCGTGGAAGCACAGATCTGGGTTAAGTTTGTTAGGGATTTAGCGGACTCGACGAGGGCCAGGAGGGAGATCGGCGGTCTGGAGGCATCCTGGGACTGGGAGAGAGTGTGGTTTATCACGTCGGTGACGAACGTGAGGTCCGAGGCTGCGTTGACTTTGGGGATTACGATTGTGCTTAGGTTTGGGGATTGGAGCTATTACTTGTTAATTTTCTCTTCTTCTTCTTTTCTTATTTCTATTTTTATGGTTTGGTATTGAGTTTGATATCAATGAATGAAGAAAACTCACCACTTCTGTCAGATCGGCTAGGGCAAGACCACTGTCGACGGAGTTGATCCGGACGGCTCGTTCACGGATGCTTTGGGGAGAGGGTTGATCGAGCGCTCTCCGCACCAGGGAACGCGCTTCTGCTTTTTTATGGGGGGTTACGCTGTCTTCGAGATCGTAGGCGATACAGTCGGCTGTTAAGGAGCGCGACTTATCAATGAATCGTTGCGAGGAGCCCGGGACTGGAGAGATTGGGTTAGGACTGTTAATCTGTTGATGTATACAGATGATACTGATTGGAAATGCGGGGGAAGTTAAAGGTGACGTACTGTAGAGAAGGGAGCGGCGCAGAGTGTTCCTCGATGCCATTGTGGATAGGTACGGGGTGTTGAGTTTATATCCAATGTAGAATTCGGTCAAGTTAATAGAGAAGTTGAAGCAAGAGGGAAGCGTTCCTGAGCTCTTTCTGATGGTTTAAATCATTATCCCTCGGTAACGGCATAAAGGCTTCTTTCATATACACATGTTTACCATATTCATACATTGATAATATACTATATACCATACACCACATACCATACAGCATGTATCATGTAAAATAACATAATACAATACTTCACTAGGGTTATGTTACCAACCAATCTTTCAATCTTTCATTCCTTGATGACGCAAGTAAATAACCGATTTAATCTGAAACCGATTACGTTCTGCTGCGTCTCACCGCCCCACATAGCGACAACGCAGCATCATCGCAAAGCATCCAACTCCATCCCTATAGCATATTCTCTCTTTCAAACCATACATAATCCCCTCATTTTCAAGATACCCTCCCCCTCTAACAAAATGGAGCAACAGCCACTTCAGCCCCAACAAGGGGATCTGAATTGGCGTCTAAGCGCCCACCCAATCACCCTCCTATGTTTCCTGGGGTTCCGCATCAGCGCCTTGCTAATGTACCTATTCGGCGTGCTTTTCATCAAGAACTTGTACGTTTACCAAACATACCTTACTTTCTTTATTCCCTTCTTCTCCCCTTCATACATCAGAGAAAGAACTCACCCACCTCCTACCCCTGAAACCCTCAACCCAACCCAACCTAATCCAACCAAACCAAAAGAAAAGTACTAAGAAAAAAAAAAAAAAACAGTATCCTAGTCTTCATAATCACCCTCCTCCTCCTAGCCGCAGATTTCTACTATCTCAAGAATATCGCCGGACGCCGTCTCGTCGGTCTCCGCTGGTGGAACGAAGTCAACATGACCAGCGGCGACTCACACTGGGTCTTTGAATCGTCCGACCCGACCACCCGCTCCGTCGCAGCTACCGATAAGCGGTTTTTCTGGCTCAGTTTATACGTCGCCCCGGCTCTCTGGGTCGGCTTGGCCGTTTTGGCAATTATCCGATTGAGTAGTGTGATTTGGTTGAGTTTGGTTGGTATGTTTTGACCTTTTTTAAAAGAAAAAAAAAAGAAAAAAAAAAGAAAAGAAGCTAATCACTTATTTTAATGAATATAGCAATCGCTTTGGTTCTCACCATTACCAATACCCTGGCTTTCTCGCGGTGCGATAAATTCAGTCAGGCTTCTACGTTCGCCAATCGCGCTCTGGGTGGGAATATCGTGAATAACATTGCTGGTGGTCTGCTGGGCAGATTGTTCAAGTGATGATTCGTGGGACGCGACTCTTTATTTTATTTTATCTTAAATGTTTGTCTTTTAGCTAGGCTAGAAAGGCCATGTGAGTATTGCAGGTGATACTCGGATTATTAAATGTACACGTCGTGTTATAGGGAGTGATTAAGATGAGACCATGGTCTTCTCATAGTATATGCATCTAGTAACTCTTACGGCCTATGGACTGTTACACTCGCTCTAATCAGATCCCTTGTTTACAGACAATTCATGCCCAACGTGATATTTCCGCACAACTAAACCAGGCAAATAACTGCAAGAGCTAATAAATTGAATTATTTTGATGGCTCACTATTATCGATTATCAACACACTATGTATTAAAAAAAATGGACAGGTCTCACAACCACCCTGCTCCGCCGCAGTGAGGGACCTCTACTGCTCCACGGCTTCCTCCTCGTACTCGCCCTCGCCATAGCCCTCGCCGTCGGAAACGGTAGCTTCCTGGTACTGCTGGTACTCAGCCACCAGGTCATTCATATTGCTTTCAGCTTCTGTGAACTCCATCTCATCCATCCCTTCGCCGGTGTACCAATGCAAGAAAGCCTTGCGACGGAACATGCTGCTAAATTGGTTGCCGATGCGCTGGAAGAGCTCCTGGATGGAGGTAGAGTTACCGATAAAGGTCGAAGACATCTTCAGACCCTTGGGGGGCATAGAGCAGACAGCAGTTTGGATGTTGTTGGGGATCCACTCCACGAAATAGTTACTGTTCCGGGTTTGCATATTGCGCATCTGGTCCTCGACCTCCTTCATCGAGACCTTTCCACGGCTGTATACAAGTTAGCTAGCTATCGCGACTAGGCACGGGGGAGAACACCTACAAGATCGTGGAGCAGGTCAAGAAGCGACCGCTATGGAAATTGGCGGCAGCCATCATGTTTCTAGCGTCAAACATCTGTTGTGTCAATTCTGGGACCGAAATCGCACGGAAAGAATGAGCTCCTCGACTGGTCAATGGCGCAAAGCCCACCATGAAGAAATGGAGACGAGGGAAGGGAACCATGTTCACGGCCAACTTTCGCAAATCAGAATTGAGCTGGCCAGGGAACCGAAGGCTGACGGTGATGCCAGACATGACTGCCGAAACTAGATGGTTGAGATCGCCGTAGGATGGAGAAGACAACTTCAGAGTACGCATGCAAATGTCATAGAGAGCCTATCTTGGTCAGAACCTAATACCCCACGATACACATGGAAGCTCGTACCTCGTTATCGATGCAGAATGTCTCATCGGCATGCTCCACCAATTGATGAACGGACAATGTGGCGTTGTATGGTTCAACCACTGTATCCGAGACTTTCGGTGACGGCGCCACCGAGAATGTGGCCATCATGCGGTCTGGAAATTCTTCGCGGATTTTCGAGATCAAAAGGGTTCCCATACCTGAGCCAGTACCACCTCCTAGGGAGTGTGTGATTTGGAATCCTTGCAGGCAGTCACAGCTCTCGGCTTCGCGACGAACCACATCAACGACCGAATCAACCAGCTCAGCACCCTCCGTATAATGGCCTTTCGCCCAGTTGTTTCCTGCACTCGATTGGCCGAATACAAAGTTGTCAGGGCGGAACAATTGTCCAAAAGGACCGGCGCGGACGGCATCCATAGTGCCGGGTTCCAAATCCACGAGGACCGCGCGAGGGACGTATTTGTTGTTACCGACCTAGAGGCTAGTGAGCAGCGTATATCACCATTGGTTCTCGGAAAAGCTCGTTACCTCATTGAAATAAACATTCATGCGTTCCAATTCCAGGTCCGAAGTACCGTTGTAACTAAATACTAGTCAGAGAGGGGAGCTTGTTGATGATGAGCTGTACCACTCACACTCCTGAAGAATCGAGGCCATGTTCGCCTGAGATAGTTTGCCTACAGAGGGTTAGTATAGAGAAGAGGGGATATCCCAGCGCGTAGGAACATGTGAAAGTGGTGGAGTCAACTGACCAAAACGCTGTACCAATTTGATTACCCTGAGAGAAAGAATACGGTCAGTAGACTGATTGTATTCAAGATTGCACGCGTCCTACTTACGCATTGACCGGTTTGAAGGTGCACCTAGGAAATGTTAGCATCATTATTGATCATGACACGATAAACATGGTGGAGAGTGGGGGAGGGGAAAGGTCTAGTCTTAGGGACCAGTTTTCTTCCAACCAACGTACAATTTCACGCATCTTGAAAAAGGCTCGATGTACAAAACCTAATTTACAAAAAGAAAATAATAAAAAAAGAAAGAAGAAGAAAAAAGAGGAGGAGAAGAAGAAGAAGAAGAAGAAGAAGTAAAGTAGATCAAAGAGGGAGAAAAGGAGGAGATGGGGATTGTGGAGGAGATGGAGGGAGAAGATAGAAGTTGGGCAACGAAAGATTTATTGGGAGCGAAGAAAAAAAAAATAAAGGAAAAGAAAAAGAAAAACAGTAAACAACAGGCAATCTGGCGTCCGGTCAGTCAGGCGACGGTTTTGGTTTTTTTGGGTAATTTTGCTGTTTGATTTTCTTTCTTTTCTTTGGGTTAATAATTACTTTATCCAAGTACAGTAAGCAGTGCATTAGTTGACACTGAAACCAAACACCGGACCTATCGCAACCTGGAAACTATGGCCCAAATCATACTAGTTGTAACTTTGCCTCGGTATAAAAATTACCAACAAGTGGAAAGAAAGAAAGAAAAAAAAATGAAAGAAAACATTTAAACGAGTATTTTAATATCAGTATGTGAGGGTTTTTTCTATCTCGGAAATATTCTCTACACTTCAAATCACTTGATATCAAAAAGCAGATCATTGCCGTTCATTTTCTTTCTCCACATGCCAGTCATTTGAAATGTGAGGTCAGCGATCTGAGCCCACCAACGGTCTGCAATGTTAGTGTTCTCCACATCGTTTGGAAATTGACTTCTTGGCGATCAAACAATCTTTCATCAACCTCGGAACAGCAAACAACAGACAGTTACACTACAGTAATGGAAATGTCCGTATATCCGATCTAACCTATTATCAGATTCATATTCAGATTTGCATCTCTCAATTTGTACATGCTAACTGAATGCCCCCAAAAAAGATACATTGAATTTATTTCGTAAGCTTCGCGAATACTGTCTTAAAGGCCTCAACACAGGAGCATGGTCCTCGGTGAAGATGAGTATACTGCCAGAATAAGGGGTGTCAAAAGCAGTATAAGTTTCCTTGCCCTTCCACGCAGGTTCTGTATCAGCGCAGGGTACTTCCCAGCCAAAGCGGCAAGCTTCTCGTACAAAACATCCCCAACCTGGGCCTGAGACAATCAGTATGCCATTGATCTGGACTATGGAGGCAGGGAACTCACTGTCTGTTCAACCAATTTCTTATCAAGGACTTCATCAATCACAGTGTTTGCCATGATGATGCGTGCGGCATCTCCCATCCATTTGAAATCTGCCAGTAAAGAGACGTTATCCAGAGAGCAGGGCGGAGCAAACGTACATGTTAATCTGGCGATAAGCCTTGTCGGGACGAATAGAACTATCACTGAAAAAAATAGTCCGCTGTCCGTGCCTTGTTCGAGAATGTCACAATATCCGCGGGAGATGGAAGATTCTAATGTTCGTGACCCCAGAATTTACCAGTAGTCCCGAAGCCGGTCTGAACCTCATCCACATTGAGACAGATACCACGAGATTCCGTGATGGCTTGCAAGCCCTGGAGAAGCACGATTATCGCCTCCCTCGCTCTGATTTGGTTCGAAAATGACACTAGCCACAGACAGTGCCAAGAGTCAATGATGTGTTCAACTTCCTGCAGACAGAGCTCTTCTTCCCGACCATTCTCTTGCTCATGCTCCGCAAGAGGGTACTTGAGCTGAGGGAACTTGACCTTGGGTCATTTGAACGACGATTTATCCATCTTATGCACTGGTTTGGAGCGAGTAGTGGACAGACTGGCGATGCTACGATCGTGGAAGGAGTTGAAGCTGAGGATAGCCAAATCAGGGGATCCAGGACCTTGATTCTTCATGGCGGTCTCCTGCTCATGCTTAGTCCAAGATGCATCGCCACGCTGCTTCCGACGGTAAGCCATGAAAGCGGCCTTGAAAACCAGTTCATTTGCTTCGGTTCCGTATTTTGCTATAAAAACCTCCGTGCGCCCACGAGGGACAGCACGCATGAGGCTGTCTCGCAAAAGGTCGAACCAACGCTGGGAGAAGAAGTTGCCAATAGCAGGACGATTGTCTGAATCCAAGGTGCAGAGGGTTCAGGGATTATAGTCATTTTTATATGAGAAAAAAAAAAAAGGAAGAGAAAGATAGTTCAAGAAGAGTGGAAGAATATTCGGGATATTGTCTGGTGCTTACCTGAGCTCTTCACCGGGCAATATAGTATGTACTTATAAAGCCCTAATTTGCTCTTTTTCTTTATCTTTCCATTTCGACCGGGTATATGATCCGATACGCCAACAAGACTGTGTTACAATCATAAAAGACAAAACAAAGACCCAGAATAAGTGATGAGTGGGATAAAGTTCCAATACATAGTACACAAGACACTAGATAAAAGACAAGACAGTACTAAACCGCATAAGGTACCCGATCGGGTGACAGTTCCCGGTCATGTTTTCCTTGCACTAGTTTCCCAAGCCCTCAATCATATAAACCAGACAAAGTCCCTCAAGACAATTCAACTTGATAACCTATTCATAGCAATATCATAGCCATAAGTGTCACAAACTCCGACCTCGAATCATATATATATATATATATATATATATTTAAAAAAAAAAAAAAAAATGTCCAAACTCACCGACTACCGCCTCCTCTCCTTCGATGTATATGGCACCCTCATCGACTGGGAAACAGGCGTATGGACCGCCTTCCAGCCCATTTTAAACAAAACCAACGCCCAAACCACCCGAACCCAATATCTAGAAATTCACCATGAGCTTGAAAAGATCCAGCAAACCAAGACCCCGAAAATGGCCTACTCGCGACTCCTCACCACCATCCACCCGCAACTGACAGAGCGACTGGGTCTCAGCCCACCCACCGAGGAAGAAAGCTGGCAATTCGGCGAATCCGTCGGCATCTGGCCCGCATTCCCGGATACAGTGGAGGCCCTGGAGCGTCTCTCCAAGCACTACAAGCTTGTGGTGCTCTCCAACGTGGACCGGGAGTCCTTCTCCAAGACCAACGCGGGCAGTCTGCAGGGGTTTCCCTTTGATTTGGTCATTACCGCTCAGGATGTGGGCTCGTACAAGCCTTGCCTGGGCAACTTTCGGTATATGTTGGACTCGGTCAAGTCTCGTTTCGGGGTGGAGCCGGGCCAGGTCCTTCAGACGGCGCAGAGCCAGTTTCATGATCATCACCCGGCCAAGGAGATGGGGTTGATGTCAGTTTGGATTGAGCGGCCCGGGGCGCTGATGGGCAATCTAGAGAAGACGGTTTACGATTGGAAGTTTGATACTCTAGGGGATATGGCTGATGCGGTGGAGAGGCAATAGATGGCTTAGATTACTACAGTAGATTGCGAGAATATACTAGCACTTTCATCTTTTACTCTTACTCTATTTCTACTTTTATCTAATGACAAGATATTCTCCAGTTTGTTTCTGGTCAGGGCCGGTATAGAGCAGACGGGTACATGTACCCGAGGGCTTCCCCCTCATTCTTCACTTTGCCCCGCTTCCTTCACATTGTGTTGTGTCTCTCTCACAATGATAAGGTTAGTCAAACTTAATTCTCTTCGTATCTACTTTAGTTTTGCCCCGGATGACCGTGCGTTCTACTCACATGGCCCGGCTCCCGGACCGAGTCAGTCATGGGTAGCAATCCAGAGCCCTATCTGTAGCCCTACTCATTCCCAGGGGCCAATGGGAACCAACTTCAAAGGTCTATCAGAGACTTTAACTCAGATACAATATAGTTGTGTGAACCATGGATTACAACGTACCTGACGTAAGTAAAGGAGTAGCAATCTTCTATGCTTTTTCTTTTTATCTTTTACGAGATGGTGATAAATATACACATATAATATGCACATATAAACTGTGTATCGAAGGGGGCTTAGGGGTAACACACCATTTATTGTGTTTGACGATCTGGTGGCCGGGCTGATCTTGTCCAAGTTCCGTGGGAATGACAGACATGTGTCTGTGCCAATAATTCAGTCGCTAACAATGCGCCTAGGTTCGGTGGTGTAAAGGAGAGAGGGTTTAGAAGAGAGGGAAGTGAGTTTGGGATCGATGAACTTCCATACTTCACATGGATCCATAAATTCAAGCGCAGAGCTAAGACCATAATTACGCAACTGTAAATCACGTTTCAGCATGTAGTGCCCAACCAGAACAAGTGATGTCTCCCTTCCCTGGTATATAAAGTATTTGGTTGGAGATGAAACGAAAGGCGTTGGAATGTGTGTGGGGAAAAATGGTGACGGGGAGGTTCGAGAGATTATTACCCCGTGGTGTGTATAATAGCTTGGCAGTTTCCATGCCCTATGCCCACTTGGACTATTCCAACTATTGCGGATAAGTAGTATGTTTGTTGGATTCCATAAAGGATATAGAGAGACAAAAATCAGGGATGTATCAAGAGAGGATGAACAGCTTTGTTATAAACTTAAATACTTATAATTCACATGAAAACATTGGGTATATCGTTCCTGCACGGCATTATGACCTGATCATCCGAGGAACCAGGGGCAGATAGCTCTAAAGCACATCTACAACAAACATTCAAAGAAAAAGAGAGGAAAAGCCTCAGGCCTTCTCGGTGCTGACGTTCTCAGAGCTGCTCCTTTCCACATCCTTGTGAGTGTGGCTCAGAACACTAGCTTGGCGCACAGCATCATCCTCAACATCATCCAGCGTGTGCAGGAGCTCTCCATGTCTGCCATACATACGAGGCTCCTGGTCCGCCGTACAAACGAGAGAAAAGACACTCTTAGTCTTCCGGAAGATGCGGTCCATTTCTTCCAAAGACCGACAGGTTGTTTCCGGATAGAAGAAGTATACGACTGGGACAATAAACGCGTTGCTGTGACGGGTCAGTATATGGTCAATCATCGTGACTGGACTAAGAGGGCTTACATAACGGCGAAGATGATATAGGTCTGGTATCCAATATTGTCGAAAGCCACCGGAGTGATCATGACAACCAAGAAGTTGAAGATCCAATTGGATGATGTCGACAAAGCGTTGGCGGGGGCACGAATCTTCAAGGGAACAATCTCAGCGGGATACAACCAGGTCATACCCAGCCATCCAACGGCAAAGAAGCTATTGAATACAAAAAGGAAGACGATGCAAGCAATATTGGATTGTGTGCTGCCAATGCTGGCTGTAATGGCCAGAATGATCATAGAAATAGACATCCCTGCCGCACCGAAAAGCATCAGGGTACGACGACCAAATTTTTCGATGGTGAACACAGCGACCCAAGAAGCGATAAAATATTCTGTTCCGTTGCATGCTGCGATCAATCGGGAGTTGATCAAGGACATCCCCATCTGTTGCTCTAATAGAATGGAAATGTAGTACGTAATTAAATTGATCCCCGAAATCTGTTGAAACATCTGGTTGACATAGGCCAAGATGGTGCGATGAAGGTGACGATCCTCACCCATGGTGAACATGTCCTTAAATGACCCTTTCGCCATTTCCAAAACGGTGGCTTTAATAGCAGTGAGCTCGGTCTGCACGAAAGTCGATTCGGTCCCATCGCCTAGGAGAGAGCTAAGGACTTCTTTCGCTTCATCCTCCCGGCCCTTCAGCACAAGCCACCGCGGAGACTCGGGAAGAAACATGACACAAGCCAGAATGATGGCAGCGAAGAAAATCTGGAAAGCCAACGGGAAGCGCCAAGAGACTTCGTTGGGGTCTGCAAAGAGCAAGCCGAAATCGATCCAGTAACTGATAGTAATGCCGCAAGTGATCATGGCACCTTCGATCATGACCAATTGGCCGCGACGGTTGGATTTACAGCACTCCGACTGCCATGTAGGGACGGTAGATGTGTTCATGCCGTTTCCTATCGAGACAGAATTAGAGATGGCCCCCGCAACGACGCTTCAAATTACCTACCAAACCCGGTGACAAGACGACCGATGATCAATTGAGGAAGGTGGTATGCGGTACACTGCAAAATAGCTCCAATCACCATGATAAATGAGCCGAAGAAGATCGTTTTGCGCCGGCCCAGCCAATTGCCCACCCAGATGGTGGGAATAGAGCCCGCAAAACATCCCAAGTTGTAAGCAGCCACGACAATCCCTGGCAGCTCGAGTCAGCCAACATGTTTTAGGAAATACCACCATTATCAAGTGTCTTCTTTACCTTGACGGGTAGATTGGGCACTTTGTTGAGATCTAGTCAAACTTTTGTACCCTTCACCAGTAGTAGCGATGGTAGGGAAATATTTAATAAAAGAGTCCAGGGTCAAAAGTCCACCGGTGACACCTTGATCATAACCGAACAGTAAGAAATCCATACCAGCGATAACACTGATAGCGATTTGTAGTTTACCGCCCTGAAGGCCCAAGTAGCTGCGAGCCATTTTGTCAAGTCTTAGTACGAGTCTCCTAACCAGTTGAAGTAAATTCCCGAATAGAAAGAGACTGCTTAAGAAAGTCACCCAGTGAGGGAGGCAGACTCATGCGATAGAGAAAGGGAAGCCGCGATGGTAAGAAGAGGATGGATTGAAAGAGATACATCCACATAGATTACAGTGACTTGATAAATAAAATCATAAGAGAAGAAGAGAGATCAGCGGGTTGATGACAGCAGGGGCGGGGGATAGACGGGGTTTTTAAAAGCGAGCCATTAGATGATACAGATGGAACCATTGGACCAAACCATGTACCATAAACGAAAAGAAAAATCAAAGGTGATAGATGCATGGGGGTTTATAATAGAAAATTAAAGTTTCAAAAATAAAATATTAAAAATAATAAAAGAGAACTTTTGCCTGAAACAGGAAGCGAACGGACAATGTCGACGATGGTCTCAGACTAATATCGTTGATTGGGGTTGCATCCATGGTCTTCTTCGCAGGGAAAATTCTCCACTACCTTAGGAGCCAAATCTCTCTAAATCAAGGTCAAGTTGTAGCATGAGTATCGGCTGATTTCCCCATGTTTTCACCTAATTGGTTGAACCAAGATGAAATGGGTAAAGGGATTTGAATCCACTGAAATCTCCACTAGGAATCGTTATTTTTCAAAGTCAAGATCTTCTAATTTCTCACACTACCAGAGAGAGATTATGACGATAGTGGTTGTCGGGCGACCACATGAAATGGATCGGCGAAGGACTAAAAAGAAGACGGAACGAATAAAAGTGAATGAGAAGCACGGGAAGAAAAGAAAAGGACGCATTTGACCTACAGTGAGAGATGATCTCCACTTCACCCCAATGCCGTCATGGCCCGTGTCTAAACTCGATTTGGATAATCCGACGACAAGTCCCCCATTCATCCTTGTAGATAATATTTACTTTCTTTCCTTGAGTCAATGAATATTTTAATTGATATTTCATAGTGATACTCTTCAAGTCCCTTGCCTATCCCGTCAAAATATAATTCATGTGTCGAGGTTGGCGTGGTCAAAGCAGAAAAAAGTAGTCTAAGACTCGATTACTCAGGAATCCGGGGGAGCGTAATTTTCAATCTTAGTTTTCTGGAGTCTCCGGATTTTGTGAGAAGACCCAGTTAAAAAAAAAAAAAAAGACAAAACTCGGCTCTACCCGACATCTTTGCCTGAGTGCCTTACAAAATGAACTCGGTTTTTGAACATTGTACAATACCTGCTTGAAGGATAAATATATATGGATATGTATATATATAATAACATTGAAAATTAGTAGACTGTGTGAGTATCTTTCTTCAGTTCAATTAATTCCTCATCTCATACTGATTGTATACAATTCCGTAATATTATCGTTAGATGGGGTCGCATCCCCCAGCTTACGATCATATTTTCCCACTTTCCATACTACCTCGCTAATTCATGTATCCAATCAGAGGCATTTAATCGAGAATTCTCCACATTTTTCTATGTCTACAAAATACCTACTATTAAGTACTTATGTTGAGCACAATACAAGTAAATGAGCTCGATTAATATCGGTTTAGAATAACATTATTTATAACGAAGAAAGAAAGAGAATCTCTTTGTAATTCCAAATAAACCATTGTTCAGATGATCTTTAACCCTCTCAATGTTAAAACGGTGTACACTGGAACTAAAGTTAAAAACAATGAACGGGACCCGGAGAAACCCTCTCCGGGCACATCAACACCCGAGGCTTTGGGCCCAAGACAGCCACCGTCTCGGCGCAAATGAAATCCCAAGAGATTTAGAAATCCTTCGCGATGGTATAGAGAGAGCCAAGGACGTACAAGCACTCTTCAAGTTATAAATAAGGCTCGAATCCCTGCTTCCAAGAAAAGCAAAGCATTACTCAAAATATCCTTTATATGGACAACTTCTCTATATGCGAAATTCTCATATAGAGGAGATTACATGCATTTAAGCCACTATTTTGGCCCCGAGGTCCTGCCAGATTGGTCACTGCGTCCCACAAAGTCTGGAATCCGGAGACCTAGACAACCCACCTGGTGTCAATTGCCCC
>ML742448.1:0-16321 GCA_009193465.1 Aspergillus avenaceus
AAAATAAAAAAGGGAAGGCAATTAAGGCACAGGGAAAAAAAAAAAAAAAAAAAAAAAAAAAAAAAAAAAAAAAAAAAAAAAAAGGAGATACAAGAGCCAAAAGGCAAGCAGAGCAAAATGGGGGGAGTATTTGACAGATCGTGTGGCCCACAAGCATATCTAAAACCACAGGGTAAAAAACAAAACGTTCGTCAATGCGCAAAGAATTTGATTCATTTCCACCCCGGGAATTAACAAAGAGGAAGGAGCTAAATGATTATTATTATAATAATAATAATAATTTAATTATAATAAATAATTTGAATTAAAAATAAGTAAAAAGAGAAGTAAAGAAGCAGTGGGAAGGGGGTGAAAATTAATAAAAGCAAAAGGGAAAAAAGAAAAAGTGAGCACCATACCAGACTGGGCCAAAATTAGTAGCACGGTCCCATAGGCTACGAGGGCCTGGAATATTTACCCTACTACACATCCCCGCTTCTATTCGAGGCCTCGAACGCCGGACGGTCATGGCTCCGCCTAATCTGGGGCCACCATTGGCTTGAACCGACAGGGAGGCGTGCAAGGTTCTCTGCTAAACAGTGTCAGTTTTTTCATTCCCATAAGACACGGCCGAAGGTTTTACTTTACTACCTATAAATTAGAAATATTGTATTAATTTTTTTTAATTGTTCAAAACTGTTTAACAGTGGGACACTATTCAAATAGAAAAGAAAAGCAAAATAAGGAAAAAACGGGTCAGTATTAATTCCACTGATGGAGCTAGGATTAAAGTAGTAGGAAAACAGATAAATTAATATTGAAGTGGAACGGAAGAAGAGAAAAAAAAGCACATCAAAAAACAAACTTAATTTGAGAGGTGTAAAAAAATGAAAAATAAAATAAAATAAATAATTTAACCCTGATAGACACAAAAAAAAAAGTGATGGAAAAAACACGATGGTAATTCACTTTCCATTCTCAGGACAAGCAGTTGTTGTACTTTACTACTCTTACTGACAAGTCCTTTTTTTTTTTTCTCTCTCTCTCTCTCTTTCTCTCCCTCTCCTTTCTTCTCTCAACACTGGTGATGCTACTCACCCACTTTCCCCTTTCCTTGTTCTTCCCTTTGTCTTCCTTTTTCTTTTATCTTCAAGGGGTAAAAAAGGAAAGAGATCGTGACATTTAGCGGGTCCACCCGTTATCTTTTTATTAAACATGCGCAACATGGCAATGAACAGGTAATTCTCGGACAAAGAAGAGAGGGACAAAAATCCAGAAGCAGAAATCGAAGCCGACAACCTCCAAATCGACATCCACCACCGATTCGAAATATCTGATCACCCCTGAAGTTCACTCTAAATATCCATCTTTGCTGAATGGTCGAGCATTGAACTTTCCCTTTTTTTACCTAACCTTCAAACCACCCCCCCTGGCATGAGCGCGTCGATTCAGTCGGCAAGACAATTCTCCTCCTGTGTTTCCGGGCTTCAGCAGGGAGAGTTGGCGCTTTGACTCTCAGCGCTGCACAATGCCGCCTCAAACATCCCTCCTCCCAGCAGCCCCTCCAACCATGGAGGATGATCAACTCCTGATCACTGTTTGGAGGAAACGATTCGAAAAGAAGCCTCCCTCTTTGTGAGTTTCTTTCCTTTCCTTTTCTTTCCTTTTTTTTTCTTTTTTTTTTCTCTTTCTAGTTGGTTTCTCTTCTTTTGTAAATACTATTTTATTTCGCTATCTACTTTACCTTGTCACTGTTCGTTGTATCTTGTTTTTCCCCCATACAAATGTAGATCGATCTCCTCTCATCTCGGATGATCGACACAGGCCACCTCACCCATGTTCACCTAACTACCTAGCCATGGAAGCAACTTGTCTCACTGGATTGCATACGCCCTCCAGCACCCCCATCCTTTAACGTCAGTTATACTAATAATAATACAGACACCCGGCACTTGGGGTTCTTGACGTCGAATACAATGAACTGGCTCAGTCGTGGAAAAGATTCCAAGTAGACCTCCCCGTGGAAGATCAGGTCACTTTCCACGAACGGTCGCAGAGCTCAGAAGATGTCGTCGCAGTCGTACGCAACGTGCAAGCCCTATGGATATCTAGCTCCAGGCAGCAACTATATAGTCGATCAATGACCCTCTGCGACACATTCATATCTACCCTAGCCGCCCACACGAAATTGTTCACGGTCCTTCCCAGGAATGAGGCTTATCGATCCCTCTTCTATGGTGTCTTACAATCGATAATAAAAGTAGGTATTGTAGCAAAATTTCTCATAAAGCCGGCACACTGAACATGTTCGACAGGCGTCCGCAAACTACCCTCGGATCATGGAAGGCGTCATTAGGGCACTCGTGAAAGTAAACCAATCTATCTTCCTACCGCCTGGAAGTGGACAAGTACATTTCACCGGCGATTCAGTTACACCAATCGCCAGATTTTATGCATTGGCTTTTTTCTTCCTCGGGGAGTTGATGGATTGGTATGTCCGAAGGTCCAGGTGTCGGTTACTGAAGAGCCTACACCAAGACGTCTACCTGAATTTCCGCTACCTCGTCTGGAGTATTCGCAGCAGCGC
The DNA here is from genome assembly GCA_009193465.1 of Aspergillus avenaceus. Lineage (NCBI taxonomy): Eukaryota > Fungi > Ascomycota > Eurotiomycetes > Eurotiales > Aspergillaceae > Aspergillus > Aspergillus avenaceus. The sequence goes on from ML742448.1 coordinate 2,567, forward strand.
CAAAGCTGTCATGTGTGGACTAAGTGACCCAATGGATATCGAGGACCCAAAATATGAAAAGAAACGCAAGATAATGCAGATTAGTGACCTCTATCTTTGGGAAGAGCAAAGATTGAGCCAAGTGGGTCTACAAAAGTGGGAGCGACGGCTCGCTGCTCAGACTGCCATGACTCGTCAGTTGATATGGGAGATCCAGAATGATGCTACTGAACGTGAGAAGATGAGGTCAGACAGTCATCTTCTTCTTCTGCAAATGCTGGACCTGACTACACAGCGCGTACGCTCTGTTAACCAGCAAAACAGTGGTATTGCCTGTTTGACGACATCCGTCGCACAGGACATAGGTATGCAGGGTGGTGACCTCGGGACAGACCTGCCGTCGGAACTGACTTTGATAACGTCACAAGAAACATCCAGATTCAAGTGGTCTCAAGGGCCCAAGCACAAGTACTCGCGGGTCGAATTGCAGCTTGCTTCTAAACACCTTCAGGATTTCTTCGATAATGATGACCAAGTTACTTACCTCGATTCCGATATGGACGTGATTGCGGAAGACAGTGTCATCGATTCATTACAACAATGGGCAACCAATGTCCATTCTCAGGTGCTGGCCATAGGAGGTGCCCCGTCTACTGCTTTCCCCAGCCCGGTAGCCCTTATTTCGGCTTGTTACGCCATTTCCGCTCGAAAGGCTCGACTGCCTGTAATATCCCATTTTTGCTCCCTGCCAGCAACCGAGCGAAGTGACATGACCCTATTCGAACAAGGACTCATCTCCCTCGCCTACAGCCTAATGCGACAATTGATCGATTACCTACCACCGGTACTGGAGGGTCACGCCGCCTGCAATTTAAACACGGAGCGATTCAGTCCTTTGAATGGTACTATGACTAGTTGGAAGGAAGTCCTGTCTATGATTGACATCCTGTTGCACCTGGCGCCACCACTCGTCGTGTGCGTCATTGATGGTCTCGATGTCCTCGAGCACTCGTCTACCGATGAACACATCCGATCCCTTGTGCGAACGCTTTTGACCCACACGCGACATCAAGCGTCACCCATGCCCGATGGAGGTCAAGGTCAGGATGTACTGCTAAAAGTTCTTTTCACAGTCGCCGGGCGACCTCGATCGTTGGTGGAAACGCTTTCTGAAAATCATCTTGTTCTGAGCGAGTCGAGTCAAACCGGCGTCTTGACGGCAACGGATCAGACGTTGAACCCGGACGTTGGTGTAATGATGAACGCATGAAGCCTACACGTTCAGAAGATTACCTGCATTTGCATAACATCGGTTTCTTTCTAGTTTCAATTTTTAGTGCTGCTTGGCTTTCGGGCAAAAATTAAGGTCATTCAATAGAAATTTGCACGGGATGGGGTTCTTCTTTTTTTTTTTTTTTTTTGAATATAACATTGAAAGAAATACAGTGCGATTGACTCCGTTGATTGTCATTCAACTGACTCGATAATCTCCACTTTTCTTTTTTCTTATTTCTTTGCTTTTTTCTCTTTTCCGATTCCCCCTTGATTGTCCTGCGTCACCGCTTCCATTCCAACCATATTTTCTGATTGATCATATTTGGCCCAAGGCGCAGTGGAATTTTCTGTCAAGGAGGAGTTGACTGTACATGTGTATTAATACTTCTATGATGATGACAGGCATGGATGAATGAAGTATATAGTTTTTATGTCCTCCTAATGGACGAGTATATTGTACATACAACATCGAGTATGTGTGTATAATACACACATAGTAATGGTTGTGGCTGTTGTTACTTGTGAAGTCAAGATTCGGAGAACGGTTTCCGAGCCCGCCAAACTGGGGGGGTTTGCCAATGACCCAGCAGATGGATCGATGCACTAGGAAGCGATTGGTTGAGATGGATTAAAGTGGAGGTTATGAAGCCATCCCCAGAATGTTTCCCCACATTCCCTAAAGGAGGAAATTTGAAGCTTTCGGAATTACATGTAAACCCAACAGCCTCGGAATTGGACTCCCAGTGAAGGTATATATATATATATGTATATATATATAGCATCCACAAACTTGAATTGATCTTCCAAGTTCCATAGCAATATACTTCACAAATAGCATACCCAAAATAATGACAGTCTCATCCAACCCCGTGCCTAGCCGGGTGTTCCACGTGAGCACTCCGAATCTCGACGATTTCCAAGAGATTTGCTCCCAAACCGCCGACAAAACAACTTACTCCCTCGCAACTGCAATAGACCACAATATCCCCATCTACAATGCCACTACATTGGACTACACCGATTCAGAACAAGTCGCCCGTCTGCAAGATGAATGGTACCATATCCTCAGCACCGGACCGGGCATCTATGTCCTAAAAGGCATGTATCATCCCGACCGATACCGGGAGACCTTGACATCTGCCAACTCAGCCTTCACAAGCATCATCAACCACGAACGCCAAATCGGCACCAAAGGCGATCATTTCGCCGCCGGTGGCAAAAACGACCGTATCTGGAACTCCTTCAGCAAACATGCCCTCGAGCACCCGGCCTCCTTCATCGATTACTACTCAAACCCATGGCTTCGCCTCGTCAGCGAAAGCTGGCTCGGTCCCGCCTACCGCGTTACTGCTCAAGTCAATGCCGTGAAACCAGGCGGTGCCGCTCAAGACAGCCACCGTGACTATCACCTTGGATTCCAGGACCTGGACCGCTGCGCTGCCTTCCCCCGATCCATCCACATCGCCAGCCAGTACCTGACGCTCCAAGGTGCCGTCGCCCACAGCGACATGCCGCCCGAAAGCGGCCCTACACGGTTCTTGCCCTTTAGCCAGACGTACGAACCGGGGTATCTCGCCTGGCGACGTGAAGAGTTCAGGGCTTTCTTCCAGCAGAATTATGTTGCTCTGCCGCTGGAGTTTGGGGACGGGTTGTTTTTCAATCCAGCTGTGTTTCATGCCGCTGGGGCAAATGAGACGGAACCCAGCGCTGATGGCGGCTTCCATCGGAAGGCTAATTTGCTGCAGGTTAGCAGTGGGCTCGGCAAGACGATGGAGAGTATCGATACGATTCCGATTATGGAGAAGTGCTGGGATGGTCTGGTGGAGCGTTATCAGCAGAGTGGAAAGGTGGATGCGGGATTGGAGAGCTTCGTTCTCGCTGTTGCGGATGGGTACCCATTTCCGACGAATCTGGATAAGAGGCCCCCTGCGCCGAGTGGGATGGCTCCGGAGAGTGAGCAGGAAATCATCCGCCGGGGGTTGACGGAGGGCTGGGAGACGGAGAGGGCGGTACAGGAGTTGAGGAGTATGAGGGCTAATTCTTGTGCATAGTTGTATGTTGAATTGGTGTTTCTTATATCACCTAATTCAGATTCTAATAGCTTCTGTCAGTATCAGGGCAATAACCATACCAATAGTTAGGTACAGAATCGAGTGACGTAGCGAACTCCAAATTCATATGAAATAGTAGTTACCCTACAACTGATATATAGGGATCTGACACTGGGCTAGTTGAAATTCTTATTTCACAACTCCGCGCTCAACTCCAGTCTTTTCCGATACCCTACAGTGTTCTCAGTGACCATAATATTTGTTTCTGAAAACTTGATAAGAAACCATATATTATGGAACTCCTTATCCGCCATATCATGACCCCTACAGCAAGTGAATTACCAACCGCATGCGAGTTAAAAGGTCAATGCATTCTATTCGCTCGGGTCGCGGTGATTCATATGCAAAACGGATTGATGGTGGGTCTTCTCATCCCTGGTTAAACCAGTTAATCGGTGTATATGACAGGCAGTCACGAATTAGAAAATTGGAAAAAAAAAAAAAAATGGAAAATTCACAGCCTAGGATTTTAGTGAAGGGATCATATTTCATATGAGGGGCACTCTTCATCCCCGCCTGGAAGGAACGTCTCTGCCCCCAGCAAGCGTCTCGAGCCACCTGGCTGAGTTTTGTTTCTCTCTTTTCTACCTCACACACTACTCTTCGCATCTAATACATTCTAACATGGAGACCTTGGTGCCCTTTATTCCTACAGATGCGGATCTCAAGAATCCATTAGCACGTAGATACATGGAAGAGGCAGGCTACTTAACAAATCTTCGTGGAAGTGATCCTCACGGTGCATCCGGATCTAACTGGACAGATAAAGAAGTGCACGTAGTTCGTGCCATTCCGTTGGTCAATGTCCATTCTGAGCGTATGATTCCAAAAGAGTACTTCCCAACTGAAGACAACCCAGGTAAGTCAAACTGAGCGATATTCCTCCTACTCCGGTGGGTGCTTATTCACGATCTAGTGTTCATAAAGCTTTGAAAAGATCTACGAGCGGCGTCAATCGATGACATACGGGAGTTTCAGGCAGACAAATTTTCAGGAAATACTTACCAGTTGTTATTCGATATTCTTTCCAAATTGAGTGTAACGAAGACTTCCGAAGCCGAAATTCTCAATAACTTGCAGCAAAGCGACAGTAGCAGCTCGGATCTGTCTACCTCTAGCACTGAGAACAGCGCCGAGAACACGTCTACTGATGCATTGAAGATGTTTGTCTCAAGTAACCGTGTTGAATATGAAAGTATTTAGGTACCTAGGAATGGTGGAAGAGAATGAGGACATGTCCTTGAATGTGTAAGCATGGATCCTATCAAGTAGTCACCTGCTGAGTTTTCCGACAGCTACGGTACTCCTACTCGGTTCATTTGGCACATAGCAGGGATGAAATTCGAGGCAACGAATGACGGCAACATTGGTGTTAACTACCGTGGCCGTTACAGCCGCTCAGATAGGAATTCCAAAACACCCGCGGTTGGCTTTGAGGTGAGTTCTTCTCTCGAAAAGTATGTGCTATGGACCATCCTTACGAACTGACAATGTACGATAGTGTAAAGTAAGACATGCCGCTGGCGTGAAGCGTGGATCTGGAGAGGCCGAAGATTTCCTCGCTTCAGTCTTCAGACAAGAAGTTGCCCAGTTGATCGGAGGCTTGATTTCCCAAAGACGGATGCTGATTAGGCACCCTGACCAGGAGTTGTTCGTAATCGGCATGCATGGGACGGTTCTCTACTTCAGTGCGGCATATTTCCCCCCTGAGTATATCAGATACTTAGAGATGGACCACTCGGCAAACGCATATGGCCCAGCTACTATTTTCTTGTGGGTCAGGAGATCAAGACACTTTGATTTCAAGTCTACCGAAGATAGGGTTCAAGCTCTTAAATTTCTATGGGCACTGATCACTTATATCGCTAGCGGTACAGCCAGAGTCAACATTGTCTTTTCAGCATTACGAGTAGCCAGGAACTGAATTGATCGATTCAAGAAGGTTATTTCTGGGTCATTCAATATGAAAAATTATGTTGCTGGCATGCTCAAACAAACAAACAATTTATAATTGGGTCAAACACCATGTAAATCACGACGTAATTATTGTTTGTACGGACATATATACTTGATTTTCTCAACAGCTCCAGCGCTTTCTCTTTCCATTTTAGTGCTCACTGAGCACGCCCTGAGCACGCCCTGAGCGCCCTGAGTCGATCACTGAGCAGGGGCTGAGCAGAGGGGTGAGTGGCCTGAGTAAGGTAACCTCAATAAAATGCACCACGCTAGAGTTTCACCCGCTTCCATTTTTTTTTTCCCTCATGATTTTCACCGTCGTTGCCCTTTACCCTCTCAAGTAGGAGATGGCATCATCAGTGTGACGGGGAATTGCGGTCATCTTCCTTCTGCCCCACCAGTGAGACATCAGTTCAAGTGGAATAGCCTCTTTCTTTTTATTCTATATGCCCATATTTACTTTCTTACTTCGTGAGCACCTGCTGGCAGACCATCTAAACTATAGTATCAAATATTTAGACTGTACAGACCATGATAAATTGATTTCCTCTATCAAAAGGATGATTCAGCAATCTCTAATCCGTGCACCTTCCAGAGAAGACACTTCTCCATAGTCTGATGCCTCTGGCGTTCATGCATCTGCTTGCACCACCAAGTTTTGGCTAGCTTCAATTCCGTCAGGACTGCTTTGACCCGCATGGATTAGGACAAGACAGTCGAGCAGTGAGCCAAACACAGCCACAGTCACCATTGGACAGATCAGAATGACTTGATACGTTGAACTACACATACTAGATCAAAGTGACCAAGGTTGCACTCATCTCTGAGTGGTCCCTGTTCTAGATTCTAACCCCTTCGGGTTATCCGTAGCTATTGATGTAGACGGTCTGTCGCGCTTTTCGCCATGTACAGTAAAAAGACAGGCTCCTCAATATCACGAGGTGGGCGTTCTGATATGACTCTACATGGAGCATACTGGCTTGACATACTCTTGTGCACTGAATAGCCTGCAACCTTGCCCTTTTTGCAATTCTCGACTAACGCATTCTGTAATGGAAACCAAAAAGTTACAAAACAAACAATAAACTATAGATACCAAAAGCGGAAGCACTGGGTCTGATCTCCTTCCGAATTACTCGATATGCCAAGAAGTGCCGTTTCTTATTATGCCAACTTCTCTACGAAGAGAGTGGGGTTAACATAGATCCCATGAAGGGCCAGACAGGTTATCCTTTATCCGAGGAGCGTGGTCGTAGCTCTTACAAACAGACTAGGGCCATCTTAGGAGCTAGGTCAGGACTCCTGCCTGAGAAGAACTTCAATTTATGCTGGGGCGCAAGGATTGTACCAATCGCATAAAGATTACCATGGATTTCCTTAGTTTTACTGTAATAGAGCCTCAGCTTCTGCTGACCTGCTTCAAGAGCATGAAGCATTGCTTGTTTCCAAGGCACTTTCTTCTTTTTTAGTCGCCGTATTGATCCCTCAAGATGATCAAAAAGCTGGTTATAGACTCGGAAGATATTATAGACAGTAACCTCCTTTGTCTGTGAGAGACCAGTTGTAAACTTATAGAAGGGCTGTGTAATACAAAGAAGGTAATCAACCTGTCGCCATTCCTCTGTATTGAGCTTGAATTGAGACTGTATGTGGAGCTCGCAGTATTAATTAAAAGTTGATGAAAGGCGCTTTGTACGGCGGAGCATAAGGAATATAGAGTTCCATCGAGTTCTAATATCTTGAAGAGGAACAAGCTTTGGCTCATCTGTCTGAAGACTTAAGAAAGCCTCTCTTCATTGCGGACTAGCATTGACAAATGTTGCGAATCCGCGGATCTAGATAATTTGTTAGTAGAATATCAAGGAATATCCTGAGAAGAACTTACCTTTATAAGAGTATAAATAATTCCCTGCTCACGTTGACTAGTGCGAAGGGTCTGTGCTTGCAAATCTGACCACACTCTATCTGGGTTATCATTCTTTGGATTGGCTTTGATCAGGCCAAGAAGTTCACGTAGACTTAGCTGAATCACATGGGCTAAGCATGAGATTCAGATAATAATAGCCTGGTTAGGAAGCTTAAGGGACTGAATTAACTCCTGGATACTCTTAATTAAGGTATTGTTGTTTAATGCATTATCTATTATGACTGCTAGAACTTGGTTGATGATATTATATTTTCAGAGCATCTCTAGGAGAACATTGCTTAAATTGACCCCAGAGTGTGTTCCGTGGAGCGGCTCAAAGCCAAGTAAAATCTCATGATATCTCCAATCCTTATCGATGAAATAACCAGTGATTGCCATAAAGGCCTGTTGAAATGGGGAAGTCCAACAGTCAAGAGCAATTGAGAGCTTTGCTTTTAGCAGAAGGACTTGAAGAATTCTTTACTAATTATCTTTGACTATTGACTGGAGGTGTCGACGAGCAGTCAATGGAGTAAGGAGTATAGGCCTTGATGGGGGCTAGTTGGGCCATTTCAATAAGTTCTGTGAAGTCCTTACGGGCTAGAAACTGGAATGGAAGCAAAGATCGAGCAAGTAAGGTAACTTGCTTACGTGCCCATTGGTCCTGAGTAAATACCTTCTTAGGCCGCTGTGGACTAAGATGTGCCTATTTTCCAGATGAGCTTAGTATACAAGTCTTAACACATTAAATAGAATATACATACTATAAAATCAGGTGACTGTTGAATACCTTATTACTTTAACCAATCACTAGCAATCCTCTGACATGAATTTGACCCAAGATGGCGTTTCATGGAGTTTGTTCCATCTCCTTTGTTATGTGGATGAGGTAGGACTTTTCCACATCTTTAACATATAACCTTTGCTTTACCAGTAAACTGGTGGGCTACTTAGTCAAAATGACTCCATACATCTGAAGTGTGCTTTGCATTCCAACGAATTCTTTGATCTTTCCCCTCCACAGTTGCATATTGTGTCTGCAGCCACCAAGAGATAAATTGTTCCTTTGACATGGCTTCATAAAGCATGTAAACCTTCTTTCGGTCGGGACCAACGTGTTGGAGGGTATCAGGGCCTGATATTGGCTGAAGAAACTCAGATAGCGGAGCTGAAGTATTTATTGTTGTTACTTGATTATAATTAAGATCAGGTGTAAAGGGCTGTTAAAGATAAGAAAGACTGTCAAGATGATCCCTGTAGCAATTTAAGGGGCCAGCGTCAGAAGACTGGCTAAATTGGTCCATGATATCAAGTCATGCAATAAAGAGAGAGTATAGAGAACTTACATTCAGCTTTCACAACGCGTGATGATCTTCAGGCCATGAATTAGGCCCGTTTAGTAAATAATAAGCAAAAGTTGATATATTATAAATAAAGAGATGGACCTCTACAGGCTCAGCACTGATTGGATAATTCTCTTTAGTCCCATAGGGAATCCCTATTAGTCCCGGTACAATTCCCATCAGTCCCAGTACAATCCCCATGGGACTAATGGCAAATTCCCAGTCCATGAATTTTGGGGGTCTTCGCCGCCCCCCGCTGATTTTGCATGGAAATTTTTCATCCACCATCACTTTTATATAGAGATTTACCTCTCCCACGTAGAATGAAAGGGCCTGAAAGAAAAGCATTTCAAGAGTAGAGAATAAATACTCAAGTTTAGTACTGAAAATATAAGGATTATTATCAAGATCAAGAAATCTCTATGGTTCAGGAGATTACAGTATACACAGCTGTACTGACTTTGCAAGGAATATATATATTTACCCAAGTACTCAGTGTAATTCACAGCTTTTACTTCCCAACCACCTAAAAACACATTAAATTCCTGCAAATCATGTAGGATGTATATCCTTACAAGAAACAGATTCAATATACAAGGCAATTTCAAAAAGTTTCATCTAGATTTTGGATAGGATTTAATATGAACAACATGATGACCGGAACAGGTGTAAATAACAGGAATTTAAAGTAAGTAGTCAGTGATTTTATCCATACTAATTTAGTTAGTTATGCAAAATCGAGCTCTTGGCGGGGAATTGGGGATTCCCCATGGGAGTATGCTCCACTCCCATGGGAGGGACTAGAAATGCTCGGTACTCCCACGGGAGTGGAGTGCACTGGGACTTGGGACTAGACTTGACCTAGTCCCATGGGACTTGAAGCGGTCTAAGCAAAATGGGTGTTTATTAACCAAATTGGGACTCGTGTCTGGGTCGTAGCCGAAATATTTGAAAAGTTAGCCTTAATTTTGCTAAAAGTTAACAGCAGCAGCAATGGCTGCTATCGATACTTCTGTCGCCAAGTGTGATGGCGCTCAATCTAGAAGTGAAGACATTCTCCATTGCTCAACTATCTAGGAAGCTGTTCAACGAGAATACCAAACATGACGAAGAGAAGAAAGATAGAACTAGCAGTGGGACATCCTTTATAAACACTGGCCGAGTCACCGGTCAAGTCCCAACACGTGACCACAACCGTCACACTAAGAGAGCTTTTCCTGAAAGACCCATTCTTCAGAAAACAGCTTAAGGATCCATTCCTACATGTAGCAAGGCATTGCATTCAGTGGGGGATATGGTGAAGCAACGCGTCATCGAGATAAATGTCAGGGCCTAAGGCATCCACTGGTTTGCATTGGTTGCATCGTCCACTATTTTGATCAACAACATGGGTAGATAGCTTCTTTTCTTCTCCTTACACTTGATATCCTCGTTGAGCGACACCATAAAATAGGAATACCATCAACCTTCATCTATTTTATGACTGATCCATGGCAATAAACAGAGAATTGAAACAGGAATGGATCACTTGATAACTAATGTATCAATGTCACCCCACTCCAAAGCTAACTTGAAAAGGCTTAGCGGCGGAGTGGAGGAGCCTGCCGTCCTAGACGGCAGGACCCACGTACCTCGATCGAACACCCATGTCATCAAGGAAATCGTCCCTCTACGGCGGACTATAACGGCCAGTATTAGTTTTCCTCATTTTTGCGTTGTTTTAGGTGTGTTCTGCCGGCAGAAGTCTAGAATATAGAATCTGAAAATATAATACAATTTTCTTATTTAAAAAACCCTCTTTTAAAGATTCTATATAGGTTTATAAGAATTACAGACCTTTAAATACCATATATACTTTGATCTGACTTAAAATCTTTGAAAATAAGTATAGAATTAATTGATTTTAAAATTATATTATATATTTTTCAATTATAAAATATATGTATTATTATGTATATAAAACAGTTAAATTTAATTGTTGAGGGTCGAATAGATTGCTTCAATCTAAATGTGCCTTAGGACAAGAAGAAATAGCTGGAGAGCTATTCCTTCTGTCTGCCGAAAATCCTTTTATTGTATTAACATTGCTAAGTGAGTGTTGATGACTAATATATTGCAAGTGAGGCCTCAGATATTGATTCAGTATCTGAGATTAAGTTTTTATATAGGGCCTTAGTCCTATAACAGTAGCCCCCCCCTTTTTTTTAATATTTTTTTTTTATTTTTTTTTTTAAGGTTTTTATACTATAGTATTAAAGCTGTTGGTCTATTGTATCTGTTATCTACTGGCAGTTTTGATATTATCTAGAACCAAAACTAGTTTTTAAATTGGTTTTATATAGTTTTTCTATTTTATAAAATACTATAACTGTTTTTTTTGTCTTTTTACTGTATATTATTTATTAAGAATCTTTTCTACTTTATATTTCTTTTTTTTGTTTACTATTACTGGTAATAGTTGTGTATTTCTCTATATTTATAACAGTAATATATTACTGGCTGCTGGGCAGAGCAGATTTATATAGAAAATAGAGTAAATATTTCTTGAGATATTGAGCTGTATAGTATATAAATCTATTTTCTCTAGAATAGTATATTTTATATTTTTTTAATCCAGTTTCTGGTTAGAACAGTTTATTTAGATATTTTTAAGATTTAACTATATCTAGTTATCTTTTTGATATATAAATACAGTTTAGTAGAATCTATTTATTTATTTTTTTATATTCTGCTGTGTATAGGCTATTATACTTTAAATTTAATTCAGTATATTATATATTTTTTATATAATTATATTTTTTTATTAAACAGGACTCAAGACAGTAATATTTAAGTCTAAATTTTAAACTGCTGTTTAGAGAACTATATTTAATTTATATCTATAATTCAGAAAGAATAATAAAAATTCAGTAGTTATATTTATATAGCTATTAATTATTAACTCTGCTAAGGGCAGTAGATTTATTTAATTTATTTAATTATAGTCTATATAGATTTTAAAATAGATTTCTATAGTACTATTAATATATTCTGTTGCTCTATTTGTTTAAGAGTAGTAGATTAATAAAAGATATTAAATAATTTCTATTAAATTATAAATTTTTTTCTATATATAGTTTATAAATTGTATATCTTGATCTGAGATTATAAATTTTAATAAACTGTATAACTTCAGGATAGTTTTGAGTAAAGTTTTAACTGTAGTCTCTGCTATTATTTTTTTTATTATATAGAGAATTATTTTTTTTATTAATCTATCTGTAATTACTAGAAGATTTATATATAATTTATTTTCTGGCAGATTAATAATAAAGTCTATTATTAGTTCTTGTCAGGGTCAGTCAGAAATTGATAATAGTTTTAATAACTTGTGCTTTAGTTTTTTTTATAATTTTATATAACTATATATATTACAGTTCTGAATATATTTTTTTATATTTTAGAATATATTAAACTAGAAGTATTATTAACTGAGAGAGAAATAAATTTATTTTTAGTTAAAGTATTCTGCAATAGAAAGATTATAGTTATTTTAAATCAGTTTTATACAGAGAGATTTATAATTAAATATCTATTATTTTTTTTTAAAATAAATCTAGTCTCTCTCTGCTGAATACTTATTTAAAAAAACTTTTAATTTTAAATCAGAAAAAAACTTCTGTATTTTTTTCTATATAAATTTTTTTAAAGTCTAATAGTTTATATCTGCTGTTGTTCTATAGATTTAATTATTAACAAGATTATTATTATCTGTAGTATTTTATTCTTGTAACTGTACTGGGGCAGCAGTAAATTAATCTATATAGTTTTTCTATAATAAATTACAGAAAATCTATATAATATAGGATACTACTCTGGAATTCTATTTATCTAGTATATTCTGTTTCTGCTGTAAAAGAGTATTAGTTTATTTATTTTTTATTTTTTTTTAATAAATTAATTAAAAATTAAATTTATTCAGAAATAGATTTTATTTTATATATTTCTCTATAAATTTACAGGGTTTAAAAAAATATTTTAAATTTTTATAATCTATTATTACTATAAATTTTAAAATTAATTATAACTCAGTATTCTATATTTTTAAATACTATATAACTGTTAATAGTTCTTTATTATAGATTTTATAATTATATTTAGCCAGAATATTCTGTTTAAAAAAATAAATATAAAAGTGCAGTTTTTTTTTTTATTTTTTTAAAAGAGTATTTTTTCTATATTATATTTTAATAAATTAGTCTCTACTACTGTTGTATATTCTGGGTTAAAAAAATAGAGAATAGATTCAGTTATAAATTTTTTTTTTAGTAATTAAAAACTTGTTTTATATTTTTTAGTTTACTAAAATAACTGATTTTTTTTTATTAAATAAATAAATAGTTGTACAATAGTTAAGAATTCTAGTATAAACTTGCAATAGAAGTTTATAAAATTAAAAAAGCTCTGTACTGCTTTAATTAATTTAAGATTTTTTTATATAATAATTATTTTAATTTTTTTAAAATTTATTTTAATATCTTGCTTTATTTTAATAATAAATTTAAAATAGAGAGTTTCTTTCTGTTTAAACTTATATTTTTTAATATTAAAGAATAGATCAGTTTTTTATAGCTTCTGTAATATTTTATATATATAATTACAGTATTTTTCAATTTCTCTATTAGTATAGATTAATATATTATTAATATATACTGAGCAGAACTTGTTCAGATAATTATATAAAATTTAATTGATATATTTTTGGAAGGTGCTTGGTATATTTATTAATTTAAAAAGTATTACTAGCTATTTGTATAGTCTATATTATATATAAAAAACTGTTATTTATTCTTAATCTTTTATAATATAGATTTTATAAAAGACAGATAATATATGTAAAGGGGGCAGCCACGGAGGTCTTGGCTCGGGCACTTGGTTCCCTTAAATGGAAGTATCGAGGAGTTCGGGACGCCTGCGATACGCCTGCGGACTGCTTGCTACGCACTGGTGATACAAGGAGTTGAGGGACGGGTATGTAGATGAATAGAATTGATCGCTTGACCTCCTAGGGGTCAAGCGGGTAGTCTCTCTAAATAAGGGATTTCCCGTGTATGACATCATTACGGGAATCGGTTCCCGAATGCCTTGGCAACCCTGCGGACCTCCTGCGGTCCGGTGTGCCAGGCTAAGATAGGCGCCGGTGACA
>ML742449.1:0-16211 GCA_009193465.1 Aspergillus avenaceus
TTTTTTTTTTTTTTTCCCTTTGCAGATATGAATCTAGAACCAGGGTCTACGCAAGACGTCACGCAAGTCGATAAGGTTTTGCCCGGGGGGAAAGCGAGATCCCAAGATTTGACTCCTCGCAAGATGTGTGTGTTGGAGGGTGAATGGAGTAGGAAACACAGGAACAAACCCATTTGGAATCTAAAAAAAGCACCGATGTCCAAGTAATAAAAAAAAAGGGATATAAAAAAAATGAAGATAGAAAAAAAAAAAAGAAAAAAAAAATCCCAGAAAGTAGAAAAAAAATAAAGAACCGTAATTTTTGTTTTTCATCGACAATGCCCCGGGCAGGAAAAATAAAAATAAAACAGAACATAAAAAATATAATAAAATGAGATAAGATTAAGAACCCCCAAAATCTCAATTTTGATATTTTTTTTTATTCTGTTCCATTTTGGTTGTGATTGTTGTGTTGCCCCCTGTCATCATCATGGCATGATAACTATATTTGCATAGCATAGCATACATAGCCTAGTTATGGTCTGGTGTAGATCGCATATGGTATATGCATATGCAAATGTGAATGCGAGAATTCGATCAATCACCATCACCACAGGGTAATCATCAGCACCAGAAGTCCCGAGCCGCATCCAACAATCCTTCCAATCCGAGCCATATCCACCACAGGTAGAACAAGAATCGCTTAGTTCTTGTTCTTCTTGGGGCCCTTGACCTTGGCGATACCGCGGAACTTCTTGGAGCGGTTCTTGCGCTGCTTGCCTGTATTGCGAGAAAAAAGAAAGTTCATCAGCCCATCGGTTCCATGAACCTAAGAATGCGATCCGGAAGGTGAGGGAATGCATACGCTGCTGTCTGCTGGCACGCTCGATCTTGGTGGCGGCACCGATACGGACGAGACGGTAGTGAGGCTCGAACTTCTTCAGGGCCTCGTGGGAGTCGTAGACCAGAGCGAAGCCGGTGCTCTTGCCACCACCGTACTGGGTACGGAAACCGAAGACGGAGACCTGGTCCTTGGTGGACTTGTACAGGTCGGCGAGCTTGCTGCGGAGCTCATCCTTGGAGACGTTGGCGCGGTTGGGGTGGAGGACGTCACTGTAGGAAGTAAAATTAGAGATCGTCATCAAGAGAAAGATATGAGTGTTGTATATCCCAATTCCAAGCCATGCTCTTTTTTGTTATTTTTCTTTCCTTCCCCATTCTTTTCCCCCCATTCTTTTCCTGTTTTTCTTTGCCCTTCTTTAAACAACACATATCGTTACATGTTTCTCGTAAAACCATGTGTGTGTAAAAAAAAAAGAAATCTCCAAACCCGGATAAAAATATTCCGTCTCTTTTATGCGAAACCAAAATTCCGAATACCGCAAGTGTATCCCCTTTTGACGATCCCAGTTCCCTCCTTATCTCCCTTCCAGGGTTGATGGTACATAAGGGAATTAAAACGTAGGGAAGCTTACACGACCATCTGCTTACGAGCAAGCAGGGGGTTGCGGATGAACTTGCGAGTCCGCAGGGTAACGGGAGCGTCGGCCATGATTGTGGATAGCAGCGATTATCTGCGTCGACGAGGACAGGGACGAGAAGTTGGGGGGGTTGTCGAAGTCGCTGTCGTTGGCGGGCTCAAAGTGGTCGGGTTCGTCAAATCCCAAGTGACAATTTTTGCTGTTGTGCATGTGGGCTCGCTAAGACGCTCCACTAAACCTCTTCGGGTAGATCTGTCGCACGTGATGTCTTATCCGGCTATCAATTCATTTGGCCTTCGGACATTTATCTTTTGATTATACTCACTCTTTGACTTGAATTAATTTCTAAAGAAAATGTCGCTCCATCAACTGACTGCGCAATATCTTCAACAACTCGATCCCACCCATCTCACCTTTCCCCCGCCGTCCACCCTCATCCATCCTGATGCCCAAAGCGCCATCTATAACCGCATGTTCAACCAATCTACCGCTTGGCCACTTCCCCCCGTGAGCTATCGCATTCGCGTTCTCAAAGCTCTCATACCACAAATTGAAGAAGGAATCACTGATCCAGATGAGGATGTACGCAGAAACCCATTTGATGTACACTACAAAACCATAGATTATTACTTCCCCTTCTCCCTTCCACCAATACAATCCTTTTTTTTCTTCTCTCCGCATTAACCTTTCTGGTTCCTGAATTGCAACTCTCTCTTTCTATAAAAAATATTTGAATACCCAAATAATAATCTGCTCCTGTTCTTTACCTTTGATTCTTATCACAATAGGAACTCAACTCCGACCTCCTAGAAGAATGGACAAACCTGATCTCCCTACCCAAACCATCTCAAATCCAACAAGCCCAACAATTAACTTTCATAAAATATACCGCGCCCACGTCACCACCCGCTCCCACCGCAGAACCCAAGACAGTGATCACGTCGGAATCGCGCGGTCTCATCTACGCCGCCGGGACCACCGGTTTCCGCACATGGGAGGCCTCCCTCCACTTAGGCACGTATCTCTCCACACCGACCGGCGCGGCCCACGTGAACGGAAAACGAGTGATCGAGTTAGGCGCAGGCACAGGGTTCGTATCGATGTTTGTCGCAAAGTATCTCCAGCCGCAGTTTGTGCTTGCGACGGATCGAGAAGGGGCGCTGATTGGCAATATGAAGGAGTGTAAGGGTCGGAATGAGCTGGGAGCGGAGTTTAATGTCGGCGCTTGGGAGTGGGGAACGCCGTTGGAATATCCTGGGGGTGATAATACAGAGATAGTCGAGAAGGAAGATCTGACGTTTGATGTTGCGCTTGGTGCGGATTTGGTACGTTGCTTTGTACCATCATCATCATCCGGCTCGGTTGCTAATGCAGAACAACTCTGTAGACCTACGACACCGATTTGCTGCCTCTCCTCTTTACCACTCTTACGGACCTTTTTGATAACTACCATGTCAAAGAATTCCTTCTCGCAGCTACCTTACGCAATAAAAACACCTTCCAGGCCTTCCTGGACGCCTGTGGTATGTTATATCCCGCGCCATAAAGATAGAATGTGTAGCTCATCCTTCACAGCAAGCAACAACTTCAAGGCCGAATGTTTAGACTTCGAGTCGCCGCGGACGGAAGACCAGACCGGCTTCTTTCATGACACGGCCATTCCGATTAAGACCTACCGGGTGTCGAGGTACTAAATCACACATCTACTGGGATTGATATTAGAAATGCGGTGCGAAGAAATGCCAAATTGACTTTCTATCTTCAATCAGACTTCCATTTTCTATAAAATATATATATATAAAAATAAATAAAAACAAAATCTAAAAGCCAATACTATATCCAGTATATGATATGGGGTTCCGGAAATATAAGACAGACGAAAGGAAAGGATATTAATATGTAAATAAAAGGAATGTCTGTTGGGGTATCATGAGACAAAGAGAGACGCCTATTATGCAGTCGCTAATTGATAACAAGGAGTGGACAGGGACAATGGGACTGCTGCGGAATAAATGCTGTAACCAACAAGTCAATTAAAGGAATGTCAGAAGGTCCGTTCACGCGGCGACTAATGCCAAGGCAAAGACTGTAGTCTCATTCCGCCAAAGTCTCCCGTAGCAGACTCTCATCTACTCGCTCGGCGTGAATTGCAGAAGGAGCACGGGAGGCTGGCCGGAAGCCCATGATGGGACCTGTTTGGTTGACACCGGGGTACCGAAATCGCAAGCTGGGAGTGAGTTCAGCTTTGATCTTCGGGTCATGGATATCAGCCGAGGATGTGGTATCGGTGGGTGATTCCGATGACTTCGGTCGTTCTTCCGTCGACCCCACGTCACTGGTGGGCACAGGGGCGGGAGTCCAGCGTCGCAATAATCCACCGACGCGGCGGCTGAGGGAAACTTTCCGAGCAGGTGCATTGGCAGAGTCGGGTTGCTCACTTGCTAGCGAACCGGCCTCGGGTTGCTTACTGGCAGCCATGGAAGCAAGCAGAGTCTGAGAGGACTGGTCGATTCTGGCAGGTTCTCTATCGGCGGTGACCGTGGTGGTCGAGATAACCGGATTCGAAAAGCGATCCGTGCTAGTAAAGATACGGCGTGGTATGCGCGGAGGCACTGCCATATCGCTCATTCGCGACGGACGACGACTCGGAGTATGGATATCCATTCCCGCAACTGAGAATAGGCTTTCATGAGACCCCTTGCGGACCGAGCGATAAGGAGTAGAAAAGACATCATCAGGTGCAGGAGAGAAGGCTCTCTCGGATGTCGCATACGGCGCAGAGTCCTCTCTCTCTTCTGGTATGACAGGCTGGAACATACCATCTTCCAAAGGATCCATAAAAGAATCGGACTCGGGTGATCGAAAGCTTCCTTCATAGAAGTTGAATTTGTGCCGATGATTGCGTAACGGTGAGAGTATGACACTCTCGGGACTAGTGGCCCTCGAGGAATCGAAGCCACGCTCAACTCGATCAAAGATTGACGAGGACCGATACCCAGATTGTGGCGAACTCGCTACTGACTCAGCCGTGGGTGATTGCACAGACCAACGCTGAGAAGATGGGGGTATAGCAACAGACGGTTGAGACAGAGTCGTAGATGCTGAAGACTGAGACGATTGAGAGCGATGTGTGGGCCTCCGAGCCAATTTTGTACCGGTCGACGAGTGTACCACATTGGGATGTCCCCATGAGCGTCTGTTTTTGGCACGTCGGAACAGTGTCGGCTTTTCTTTCTTGATAGAAGGCGTATGATAATGGTGATGAATGTGAAACTCCTGTGGTACGCGACGGGGCTCTTTCGGTTCTAATTCTTGACTTAGGGTCTGTGCAAGGAGCGGTTCTTGGCCCTCCCCTTCCGCTGCTGGCACCACTTGATGCAAAAGTACCTGATCCCGCAGGTTCTGCACCTCCTGGTTCGAACTCTCAAGTAGCTCCCGCAGCTCAATAATTCCCATCTGCAAGTTGGCATTGTCCTGGAGTATGTCCCGCACGAAACGGGAGACAACAGTTCCCCCGGGGTTCCGGCCCATATTCTGGGCAGCAGCAGCACCCTTTAATCGTCCAGCGGCTCCATCAAGCTCCCGCTCGACGGTCCGTTTGCGCTCCATACGCTGGACTAATTCCTCGTGCCGTTGACGTTCCTCCCGGGCTTCCTTCTCAATTCGGTCGATTTGGTCATGGAGATCTCTGAGGGTGTTTTCTGCCTTCTTCCAACGCTGTACGGCTGATTTGGAGTCCTCTTGTGCAGACTGGAGGCTCTCCTGCAGCTTGGACTGTTCGGCCTCCATATGGACCAGTTGGGCCTCGAGCTCGGCTGCCCGTGCTGCCGATGCAGTCAGCTTGCGAAGCTCAGCTTCGGTACTTTCCAAGCTGACGGTCAGAAACTTCGCATGAGAGTCTGAATCAGTCACTGCCTTGTTGAGAGCGTTGAGCTGCTCTAATAATCCCCGGTTCTCTTCGATGATACGGGCATTTTCCGCCTCGGCCTCGCGCCTCTCCCGTTCTAGGCTCTCGATGCTAGCGAGTAACCGATGACGGTCCTCCTCAGCCTCGGCCATATACGATTCATGGCGATGGAGTAAAGCCTGTAGAGCAAATGTTAGTGACGAAGAGTTCGCTGAAGGTAGCGCCGTTACAGCGCTATCTTGGAAAGTGGCCATGACGGACAACAAAGCAATGGGAGAGAACAGGAGACCTAGCGGCCATCGAAGTCGCCATGGGTGCTGTCGAGTCTGGGATAGCTTCCACTGGCATTTTTCTTTGCCTTTGTTTTTTTTTTTTTTTCTTTTTCTTTTGCTTTTTCTTTTTTTGGAGTATCCCCCAACCCGGTGCCCCTTTCGTGGTACTAAGGAAGGGGTAGGCCCAAATTCCAATCAAGAGCAAACAATGCGGCAGATGAAAACAAGAGGTGAATGATAGGGACGGAGATCGACAGTGCTCTCAAAGGAGCCCAGGTATGTACAACCGGAAGGTATGCAGTGGGACATGAAGCCAAGAGAAGGGACAAACTAAAAACAGAAAGGTACTAACGGCCATGGTTACGATATGATATAAAAAAAAAAGGCAATCACGGAATAATGACGCAGACACCTAACGACAGCCCAAAGAGCCGATAGACGAGACATACCTGACCTAATCGAGCAGCCGTAGCGAGGTCCTTTTCCAGCCCTTCCAAAGCCACAGTGTTGTGTTGGAGGAAGGCACAGTCGTCACGACCACAGCAACATCGCAGCGCCGCGGGAGTGGTTGAGGAGTGGGTAGGAATGCAGGGAATATGACTAGCAGGAACCGGGCTGTGTGGACGGGATTCCATGGCTAGCTTAGAATGCAAGTTTGGCCGGGGTTGAGAATGAGGTGGCACCCCTTGACGGAGTAGCTAGGCTAGAGCGAAGGCGCCAAATCATGGAGTATCAAGTGTTCGATTACAGGTTGGTGGATCGGAATGGGGGTCAATGAGGGGGGTGGAAATGCGATCAGAACATCTCCACCGTTAAACTTAGTTTTTAAAGGTCCATTAAAAAAGAAGATCAATTTCTTTTAAATAAAAAAAAAAAAGATTAAATCAAATTAGACAGCAATAAATTAAAAAAACAAAAATAAAAAAAAGAAGAAGAAAATGAGATGGAAAATCTCCCGATAAACCGTTTTAGGTCGGATGACAGGGCAAAAGTCAAGTAGACTAAGAAGAGAGAGGGAGTGAGAGAGAGAGAGAGAGAGACAGAGACGGAAAGAGAGTAAGAGAGAAGAAAAATAAAAAATAAAAAATAAAACAAAAAGGAAAAACAATTTCGTCAGCCCAAAAAAAGTAAAATAAGGCGGGATTATTGATTTCGGAGACTTTCATTGGCTATTGGTAACAATCACAGTCTTATCCGGTTCTCTTGCCGAGGATTTCCATGAATTTTGCTCCAGAGATAGTGGAAAATCACGGGTATCTCCCCACTTCAGTACCTGTATCTTACCAATTACTTTTCTTTTGACTCGTCATTCTTCTTCTTCTTTTCTTTCAACCTCATTCAATGTTCTTCTTTTTGCATGAACATTGATTATTGCATTTTCCTTTTTTGGCCTCTTCTGGTTGACTACCAAAATAGTCGCTCCGCATAAGACACAGGAGATCAAGAACCACTCGAATAGTCCCAGTTGTCATCATTATAACATAACCAATTCCAATCCTTTTCTGACCTACATAAGCATGATCACGAGCCAATGTACGTAAACTAGCTACAGGATCGGACTAACGGGCTTTAGTTGCCAAGATCATCATTGATGTGCATGCCTGAGTGGAGTGACACTTCCATCGCCCCATCGTGGGGTTTTCTCTCCAACTTCTTTC
This sequence comes from Aspergillus avenaceus, assembly GCA_009193465.1. Taxonomy (NCBI): domain Eukaryota; kingdom Fungi; phylum Ascomycota; class Eurotiomycetes; order Eurotiales; family Aspergillaceae; genus Aspergillus; species Aspergillus avenaceus. The sequence goes on from ML742449.1 coordinate 7,298, forward strand.
TTAATCGTAGGCTACCTCACTAACCTTTGTATGTACCTTTCACGCACATCACATTTGAAACTGGATTAAAGTCTAGACATCACCGGGGAAATAAAAGGAAGAAGAAAAAAAAATGTAAAGAAAAGTAAAGCGCAGAAAATAAAACTTATGACTCTGACACTCATGAGTGAAGATTTATTACCACCATCCCTGTAACTACAAATGCCCCCCGGCATATCAACACAGAGAACTCACCACATCTCATCTCAGGCAGACTGGACGCTCCACCTGAAAAACCTATGAACCAATCGTATAGGACCATGATTAACAACAACAGCAACAACAACAACAGGAGGGGGAGACAAGGGAAGTTCGGAAAGAACAGGGGGGTGAGGAAATAAAAAATATCAAAATATCAAGAGAAATGAGACCAGTCTTCATATGCCACGTTCACATCCATAAATCAAGTAATCGCGATAGTCCCAGACATCCGATGAAGCGATAATAAAAAAAAAATGAAAGGAGGGGGAAACAAGGAGAAAAGAAGTTTCAAAGCAGAAAGTCATTCCGCACATTAATAAACGCCCCAGCGCCGCCCTCTTCGCTGATCTCATTGACTAGCACTTCCGTCTGTTGGTATAGCCGTTCCAGAGCAGCCGATGATGATTTGCCAAGGGAAACTACACGTAGATTAGCCGGGTCCACTCCTTCTCTCAGAAACGACAATGAATCGGAAAGCAAATACCTAAAATTGCCGAATTCAACTCTTCCGCAACAGCAATCCGACCGGCAGGATCTAGATAATGTCCATGCACCGACTGCTTAGGATCGGGATAAGCCACCAACGAGAAGATGTCATCCAGCATCTTCTTGTCTCCCCCACGCTCGTTATTCGGATAGTCTAGTCGCAATTGTTGTCCATATTCCACCGCTTCGGTGAGGAGCTCATTAAATCTAGCGGTGTTCTCAGGCTCTTCGGTATCCATACCATCGGCATCCCAGCCATCACCATGGTGGATCTGTTCATCTAATTCCATCTCTTCGTCAAACACGGCACTGCTATCCGAAAGACCGTTAGACACCTTTGCCTTCTTCGATGCAGCCATGGACGGCTCATTGCACCGTCGCATCATTTCCAAAAATTTCCGACATCGTAATTTGAAATGGATGTGCGGGAAGTTTTGAAGAACATTTGAGTAATAGGCGCTAGTATATTTGAGTGCCCTGTCAATGTCGCCATCGAGGATGGCCGCCCGAATTTCTGCATACCATTAGTGGGGGTTATTGAGAAATCCTGGAAGAACCTACTCTGCCGATTAATCGCCTCGACATCTTCCTCTACCTCATATTTCTTGAGTGGCTCGGAGCGACCATTCTGTAGTGCTGCGGACTCAATGGCGACTTCTTCCGCAAACGCTCGAGCCGTCTCAACGTAGCCATCATGAGCTAAGAACTGGGCAACCAGCTCTTGAAGCAAGGCAGTTTCATCCAACGGCGGTTGTAGATTAGCGGTGCTCGTAGCACTTATTTCTGCATGAATGGCAGATTTCTCTTTCTATAAAAAGTCAGCTTTTATACAGGCCAAGTTTGATGTATGGGCACACATACCTTGACCATGCCATCAATATCGAACATGAATGGAAGGTGACCAAAGTTCGCTGCCAAATGGACGGGGGGCTGTTTCTTCATACCCACGGATGGATACACTTTTACGTTCCGTAACTCCCGAAATGCATTACCTAGGCACTGTAAGCCAATGCTGTTGCGTCCACACATGAATCCACTTACCCAGAAAAACACCGTTCTTTGTGAAGAAAGCACATCCGGTCGAGAAATTAACTCCGCACCCAACAGTATCATTTACACCGAATGTAGGACCGTATTGTCGCCCCTGGCCCTGGCTTTCGCCGAAAAATGATTTACCATCATCACCGTGATACGCCCATGACTCCTGCTCCCATCCGGGAAGCCGCTCGACAGATGCCTTATTACTGGAGAATCCAATCCCGATCATACTGTTCCTTGTAAGTAAAGGCAAAGGCCATCATCATAGTTTGTGAACATACCCCTCCTTAGGTTTCGATAAAATTGTAATCTCAAAATAGTAAATCCCGCATTGCGGCGGCATGGGGTAATCCGCCCGGACGGCAGCAGCTTCATGATCATGTTTGTTGACGGGGCCGGTATAACGGACTTCTAATCCTCCATTGATGAGTTCCAGACCGGAATATTTGTCTCCTTCATTCCACCGGGAAGGAAGCGGCATGAGATTGTCGTCGTCGCCAGCGGGTTCTCTCTCGATGATATCATAGGTCATCCCACGGTGGGATGGCGCGATACGGGGTAAACTTGCTTGGCTGGAGGAGGTAGAGATCGGATTCGAAGTAGATGAGGAATAGACAGCATCCCTCTGGGATGCTAGTTTGGCCCGTCGGGCAGCATCGAGGCGGGAGATGTACCGCGAGTTGCGGAGGTATGAAGGTACCAGGGAAGACGACGCAGCATCGGAGAAGCTACCGGGATTTTGAAGAAAAGGATCCGAACGAGCAAAACTAGCATATTTCCGGGAATAAGGAGGCAGAGTATCGCCGGATGACATTCTCCATGGAGAGTTCATTTGCATATCGGCATCCACGGCGGTGGATGGCCTCAAAAGCCGGCCGTCGGGGTGAAAGGGCGGGGGATAGGAAGAAGTGGAGTTCGAAGCCAGTAGTTGCGAAAGCGGACTATTGATGGTTGGGGGCGAGAGGGCGGTCCCAGACAGGACCGAAGCGTATGAAGACCGACGTGGGATGGAAGAGATGCTTGGGCCGGAATATAAGGTGGTTAGAGGAGCTCCTCGAGCTCCACCGGGAGGAAATGGTGCATCAGTCATGCTGGAGTTCGTTCTTTCGTTGGATGGAGCAAGAGCCAACGGCTGGCGGGTAACTGCTTCTTAGTTGACGGGGCGGGGGAGGGAGAGAACATGTAAAAACTTCCCTCACGCGAGCTTTTTTTTTTTTTTTTTTCTAAACAAAACACAAAAAAAATTGTATTGATAGTAGGAAAATTTTGTATCATCTGTTGAATTTCATTAAAAAAAAAAAGGACTTTCTTGTGTTTTGATTTATTGTTTTTTTTTTCCTCCTCCCCTTTTGGTTGTCCTTTCTTCACAATATTGTGATAATTTCGTACAGACTTATTTGAGTCCTTATCCGTAAACGGGGAGTGGAGAACAATTGAGGAGTAGTAAGTAAGTAAGTAACAACAAGTGGGAAAGCCTAAAAGACGTATTTTGTTGAATGATTCTATAATCTTTCTTAGAAATAGATTTGTTTCTAGGAAAGAAAACTGTCATGAAGTAGCAACATGAATCGATGCAAAAGGTAAGGTTTTACAAAGCAATCGGAATCAAGAACCAACATCGAGGTAGTGTATTGTTCTCCTGTGTAATAAGACAGGGGGTAGGAGGAAGAAGAAGAAGAAGAAGAAGAAGAAGAAGCGGAAGGGGAATTAAAAAAAAAACGAAACAATCATGTCTCAACATCAGTCGTTGTCTGATTCCGTACTACATGTAAAAATAAAAATAAAAAACAAAAAGGTCACGGGGGAAGGTATGGATCTGTTTCAAGCCATCAACCACTTTTACGAACAATTAACTTGCCCTAAAGAGGGTTTTAATGGCATGACAAGAATGTGCGGGGAAGAGAGAGAAAAAGAGAAAAGGAGAAAAAGGTACGCCTAGAGATGTCTGGGGAAAGGATACTTTTACTCCTATTACTCCTTCTAGGTAAATCATACCTAAATCTACCAAATTCACACATCATTCTGGCTGGATTACTTCGGGAACAAATGAGGGGAACCCCCCATACCTTGCAGTTTGGTTCTTCCAAGCTTACCAACAGTAACGACTTATCCCATGCTTTCATCGCTAGGTTATTGGGGCCCAGCTGATCCGTTCCCTTTTCTTTCGGAGTCATTTGTTACCATCCCCGAGCTTCAACACAATTAGTATGTCTTGCAATCAATCGGACTGGTCTTCGGCCTGATTATTCGAAGAGACGTTACGTTACATAAACCGACAGGGACCACCATCCCTGACCGTCCAATGTACATCTGTCTCGTTGGCCGGGATCTACGGAGCATCTCACAATATATCAATCACTGGAAGCTCGAAGACAAGTGGAGATCAATAACCATGTTGAACAATATCCACTGTCCTAAGTAATTGAAACTGATATGCCGACCAAAGGAGGGCACCGAAAAAGCCGTTCCAACAGCATCTACAATCTACCAGTTTCGCACGAGCTTGGCTCACAGTATTTATTATTCTCCCTTATGAACTTGGTGATGCTATGCCATATGCTGCGTTAAATCCCAACCCTAAACTCAAAATCATAATACAAGGGCGTACAGAACTAGATAGACGCAACCAGAAACATGTTATACCTCTTCCTCCCTGTACCTATAGTTAATGAATCAAATAAGTAACCTGACAGAAGAACCAACGGAGACAAATCCCCAACGCCAATCCAGACCATACATGGAGAATCACAAAGTAGACGCTTTAAAAACGGCGAGAGATAAATGGACATATAGTGTTGAACAAAAGAAAAAAAAAGATAAGGGACGAAGGTAAATAATGTACAAGGACGGCACGGGTATGCAAGTCATCAGGGCACAAAGCCTATGCAGTCATGGCGATGGCGGGCGATGATGCCTCCACGATATTAGGGGGTACTGGAGTAAGGTCGCCATCGCCGGAATTACTCTTCTCGCTAGGGACGCCACTGGCGCTTTGGTTGGCTTTGCTGTCACTGTCACCAGTTTCGAGAACTGACACTTTGCTTTCACCGTTTTCTTCCGGTTTCTGAGGTCGCGGAGTTCGCCAGGAAGGCAATTGCCATTGAATGCCGGTAAAACTCTTCAGCTGTAGAGCTTTGCGTTCCCATTTGCGACAGGGAGTGCCCGAGCGATCTAATGCACGAAGACCAGCATTGATCGCGCCGGTGTTCGCTTTGGGCCCTAACCTGTGAGATGCTGTTACTTTAACAGGCTCAGGTGCTCCGTCGTCACTGTAACCAGTGTTAGTACCATCGCCGTCGGCGAACTAGTTAGATAGGAAGGTTTTTATACAACATACAGTCTCGGCTTCTTCTTCGGGCCGGGCTTGCCTCTCGGCTTAGGAGTTGACTCGCTCATTTGGTTCACACCCCTTTTGGCTCCGGGCTTAGGGCCCTGTAGAGCCTTGCGGCGCGGTGTATCAGCAGCTGATGTACCGGCAGCAGGTGTTGAGGCAGCATCGGAGGCATTGTCCGATGGGGGAACGGGTGCCTCCACGGATGATGAAGCTGGGGAAGACTCCTTGACGGGGGAGTCGATTGCGGGCTCCTCGGTCTTCGTGCCATTTTTCTTCTTGTCCTTGGCCTCCAGGGAAGGACTGATAAAGCGACCCAGCAACTCCGGCGACAGCTTGAGGATGACTACCCCTTTCGAGGAGTTTCCGGAGCGGCTAGAGCGACCGTTGGTGGTAGGAGTGGCAGGCATTCCGACTCAGTAAATAGTAAGAACCAATATCGTAGCTTTTCCTTTTTAGAAAAAGAAAAAATTAAAAGGCGGCGTGAGAAAGATAAATAACCCCCGATGGGTACGCAAGAAGATTGAACACTATCGAGACGCAAGAGTGGCAGTGTTTGTCGGGAGACGGTAAGGTTGTTATAATTTTTTTTTAAGAAGGCGATTGTGACGTGGGTGACGGACGAGTTGGTTGGCTGGAGAAGTGGTTCCAGACGTCAAGCGCGGCGGCGCGATTTGGTCAGGGTGAGGCAAAAGTTTGACAGGGCTGATGGAGACAAATAGAGCGAAGCACGAGTGACATAGTCCGGTTAGATGGGGATGATGATGATGATGATGATGATGAAGCGGGATGGTAGAGGATAGGAGAGGATGGAGGGAGGGAGAGGGGGGAACGGGGGAAGGAAGAAAGGGATGGGGATGTTGAGGCGCCGTGTGGTTTCATTGTTGGTGTGTGTTCATCTCTCGTCTACTAAGAAAGGGAACAGCCAGACTTTCATTTCTGGTCTTCTGTGCGGTCAGTCCAGTGACTGACTGAAGAGAAAGCTGAACTTTCTGCTGAGGGAAACTAATGGGTAAACTTACCACGCGTCTCATACCGTTTCTTACGCGTGACTTTCATAGGTTTCGGTCTGGGAGAAACGTCATTTCCGGTCGGTTTCTGACTGTATAGAACTTGTTCCTTTTTTTTTTTTTTTTTTTATTTATATCACGGTATGTTAGTTGCTTACCCTTGCCTATATACAACTTGCGAGAATTTCAGTCAAATATACATTTTTTATTCAAGAAAAATATAATCACATCCATATCCTGGTCTACAATATCAGGCAATCAAAAAAAAAAAAAATAAATAAATAAATTAAATTAAATTATAATAAAATAAAAGAATACAATTGTATAATCTAATTCAATTACCATCGTTCCATACCAACTGGGAAAAAAAAAGAAGAAAAAAAAGATTACAGTAATCTACCGAAGTCTCCCCAAAAAATCGAGTTATGGATCGCCAGTCCCGCTTATTCTTTGGCACGAACTTCCACCGCTTCCGTCCGGGTTAAATTCGCAAGGATACGGAGTACGGGAATCTAAGGTAATTTACCGATCCCATGAGACAAAAGATTAAAAAAAAAAAAAAAAACATTTGATTGCTTTCTTCCCCCCTTTGCATTATGATAACCGAACACGTTCCTGGTATGAAATGATTGATTAATGTATCGATTTACTACCGATTCATGGATCATTCATCCCGTCCCTTTTTTTGACACCGGCATATACGACCCCAACCATAGGGTATTTAGTTATCTATAGAAAAAAAAAAAAAAAAGGGTTCTAATATCTCCATGAGACACCAAAACTAGAATATTTATCATGTGGACTCGGCTTCATTTTCAAGTGGGTGAATACAGTTCTGTTATCAGATGATGAATGGTACTCTATGGAGCACGTATGATGGATGCCTACTAGCTCAACAAGCGAATCGACTACACTATTTAATCAGCTAACTTAATGAGAAATGAACCAAAGAAAAAAAAAAAAAAAATCTCCTTCCGACCGGTTCGCCACATCGAGAAGAAAAACCACACAGAATCTAAACAAATTAGAAATAATAACCTGTTCTTCTCGATGTCTATATCTCTCAAGTTATAATCAGTAGTAATTGGGGATAATCCTGAGTAAATCCAGGGCTCTCAGTCTTAAACCGGCTTCGAGGAACTTAGGGCCAAATTGCCTCATCTTCTGTCTGATCTTCAAAAAGGTTTCAGTATACAGTGCTTATTCTATGTCATCGGTCTCAAATTATTTATCTCAACGGCAGATGAGTGGCTGAGACAAAAAAAAAGTATAAATACAAAACATCTATCTATGAAATAAATGCATACAATATTCCACTTCCCATGTTCATACGCGCCCCGTCTCTAACCCAAGCGCTAATCTGCTTTCTTCTCTTGTTGTTTTCGTTCCACCACCTCCCCTACAGCTTGCTGTACGCCAGAGCTAGCCCGCACACTACTCAGCACTAACCCTTCTTTCATACCCTTACGCAACGTAGCAACGCTTTCTCGATCTCCCTGGAACGGTGCAAATCCCAACTGCAACAGTCGTGTCGACTCCCCATCCGTAGCCCGAGAAAGCTGAACTAACTGTGCAAGACGCTGCATCGTTTGTGGGTGGATTCGTTCCCCTGGCGCAGATGACGATCCTTTGCTAACCTCTGGCGGTGTCACCTGTGAGATAAAGATATGCATCGTGACCGAGGCACGTTGCGCCAACGTCAAGATTTGGAACGGCAGAAGGTAGAAACTGGGTGCTTTGGTGGAAATTCCCAGTAAATTCCGTAATTCCAGCGGGATATAGGACACGGGGAAGAAAAGTGCTCTTGGCTGAGTGACCAAGGCTAATTCAAGTGTAATCAGAGCAGCGAAGGTAAAAAAGCGCCACTGTGTCCGGTTAGGCGATATTCGATCATAAACCAAAGGTAGACACTCACATAACGACCCCAACTAGACCACCAGGTGAAGTTCAAGATAATTACGGTCACCAACCCTACCACGTATTGTGGAATCGACCGCTGTAGGCCCGTAAAAAGGTAGTTTTGCATGGTTTTCAAATCACCCCAGTTAAGCATATCGGGCCCATACCGGTCGTACGCAAACCGCTTAGCAGGATCGAGCAAGGTGTCCTGCGCCAACTTCAAATACACAAAGTAGTTATCGGATGGGACGCCATCCCCCTGAATGACCTTATCCGGGTGGTGCTGTGCAGCAAGACGTCGGAACCGCGATTTGATCAATTTGTCATCGGCTAGGGGGGATACACCAAGCGCCTTATAAAAGTCACCGGCAATCTGGACCTGATGGAAGGTCTCGTAGAGTGTGTAGAGTAGATAACCGGTTACGACCAGGATAAAGATGCGACGGCGATGGCGCGCATAACGTGGAGAAGGCGGTTGAGGCCGAGGCTCACCCGCGCGAATAGTAATACCATAATAGATGTTTTGAACAATTGAGGTTACATACTATATGACATGTTGTCAGCAACAGCCAGAACGTGCAGCGCGGAGCTCCACAGGCCAGACTCTGGGGATGAACATAACATCATACTCACATTTGGGAGGACTGCCCAACCCACAAAGGATAAAAGAGAAGACATGGTAATAGAATAGCCCCGTGCCTATCAGATAGCACGGGAAATAAAGTACAAAAATTTTATACAAGAATTAGCGCCATGAAAGACAATGGAGATGATTGTTGGGTTATCTTGAACTTGCGACTTGTCGCCAACTACAACCCTCACCGCCAGACATACCGCCTTCCCATTTTCCCCACATGAGCGAAAGTCAAAAAGAAAAAACTCGACTAATATACCCGGAAAATAATCAAGA
>ML742450.1:0-16173 GCA_009193465.1 Aspergillus avenaceus
ACTTGCAATTCCGCCAAAGTTTCCATGTTGGGATGTGGGTTATGTGTAGTTTGTTTTGTTTTTCATGTTTTCTTCCCCACAGTAAATATATAGTTGCCTTGAGGCAAGGGTTATGCAGATCCTGTCCTTGAGTGGGTGCCCCATAGTTCATAATGAATAAATTCGCAATGCGAGACTTACCGATTGTTCCGCGATTTCGCGCGCATTTTCAGCGACAATTACTTTGGAAGAATCTTCACTGGCCCCACTGTCCCGGATAGCTTGTTGATTCTCTTCAACAAATCTCTTAGTGGTGTTTTCATTTACGTCGCGGATGATTAGAGTGTCGGTTGCGGGGATTTTAGCGCGTAGGTTCTTGGCCATGGCGTAGCCTGCGGAGATGTTTTCGTTAGCGGGCTGTTGGTTCCTGGCTTGGCGGGGGCAATCAAAGGGATAGATAGTAAATAGATAGGATAAGTATAGAACTCACCCATTTGACCGAGTCCAATGAATCCCCATGTGTCATCGCGTCGTAAAGATGTTGAAAAGGCTCTAATTGAAGTAGAATATTGTGGGATGGAAGAGAGAGGTCTGAAGACGGTAGTTCTCCGTAGGGGGAGAGACAAGGCACGCGACACACTCATTGCGATGACTTTAAGGTGTTCCGGACAACCTAGGAAGTAAATATGAGTTCTTTTCTCAGGAAGTAAAAGAGAAGGTAGAAGATGGGGGGAAAGCCGCGCTAGTTATATTCAGTTCTCAATGCAACGTAACCACAACCGAGTGAGCTCATATGAACCGGACAAATAAAGTTCAAATGTTGGAACCAGCTGAATTGTAGGCAGAACCAATTCAGGAAACGAGGTATTTTGTCCGTTGCTACCCGAGGCCATTGTATGAGAGACTGAAGAATTAGTGGACTGACTGACTTCGTGATCTCCGCTTCCCTCCGTTTGTCCCCATGCGGGGAAATCCACTTCGGGAATGGCTGCGGAGCTCCGAGGACCGATTCGCATCACGTTTTTACTGATTGAAACTTGCTATGGGTTTAGGCTTCCGTAAGGAGTTTCAATCTAACTTACGTGTGTGTGAAGTTATACTTCTTTATACTTGTAGATATACTTCATCATCCACGTCGGCGGGGAATGTATCCTGACGCCAACATGCAGAATTTTATTTATTTATTTATCTTTTCTTTTGAAAAATAGAAAATAGAAAATAGAAAAAATAAATAAATAAATAAATAACACTGACTTCGGCTTTCTTGCCTGTTCCTGTTCCGAGTGCTCGTCACGAGATATTATATTTTTTACCTATCCGGAAATAAGGGATTGAAACATTTCAAGTCCAACATAGTATGTGTAAACCTTTTTAAGATACAATATATGCTGATGAATAACTGAAAGGATGGGATTCCCCTTTTCATCCTATTCAGTGAACCCTAATCTGTGAATAAATCAAACAATATATAGGCCACCTAGGATTCATCAATTACCATGTCCACTGGTATCTATAGTAGACCGATAATAGAAATAGTATACTTTGGAACAGAGACTTATCTATATTGCAGTGGTAAATAACAATGCGACGATAGAAAATTGCTGTTTCACACCTGGACAGGCGTGACGTACGGTAAAGGTATCTACAGACTCATATTTACCGGTATGGTCAAAGTCATGAGTGATCAGTTCCTTCCACGCCATGAACAAGCGCTCCTGCCACACTGGGTTGACAAACAATGCTCCTGCCTGGTTTCTTCACTGATGGAGAAATCTTCTTGATCTCTTCTATCCTCCTTCACTTTCTTTCTTTGCAATCTTCTCTCTCACTCCCACCATGCCCTTTGGTCTGTCATTGTTCATCCTGCACTCCATCTCCCTCGAAGTGTTGCTTCGTTCATTCTTTAACTGATAACTCACTGCCCTCACCCTTTCGTGAGAAACACTCTACGCGGTTGCGGAAAGTGAAACAGCGACAAACAAATCTTTCTCTAGAATTAGTGATTAACTATAGCTTCTTGTGCTCGGGAAGTCATGGCCCCCCAGCATTCAAACGATGTCCTTGCTCCTCTTCTGGGGGCTTTGAATCTTCAAACCCAGCGTCCGAAATATCCATTTGTCTTTCTTCCTGAACAGATGCCTCAGATCCCACAGATGCCCCAAATGCCATATATGTATCCCAATGTTCTCCCATACCCTACCCTTCCGTATCTCATGAACTGCAATGAGGAGCAAAAGACCGAGAACTTTAACCTTCCATTCCAGATGATGAAGACCCCCAATGGCTATATACTTCAGGATCTGGAGAGTCTGACACAGCAGGACCCCGCAATTCCACGAGCAGTTCCTGCAATGTGGACCAACCCATCCGAGCTGACACTCGCCAAATGCCTCGAAAACCGCGAGGGCATTACCAATGTCTACATCCGAGGATTTCTCCCGGAGACAACCGACGAGATGCTGTACGCATATGCCTCTCGATTTGGGAAGATTGACCGTTGTAAGGCAATCGTGGATTTGGATACCGGTCTTTGCAAAGGGTGCGTGGTGCCGTATACTCACTACATGCTCAATTGCTAAAAGTCTCGGTAGGTTTGGCTTTGTGCAGTACTACAATTTTGAATCCTGTGAAAACTGCATTCGAGGCTTTTTTTATCTGGGCTATCAAGCGAGCTTTGCTCAGGTATCGTATGCCCCAATGGTGTTGGTTCGTTAATCTTCTGCTAACAAGCTGGAGAAATCCCGCAACTCGCGCTTGAAGGATCTGGAAGACAAAACCTCGACCAACATTTACTGCACCAACATCCCAAACGATTGGACGGAAGCGGTAGGCATAAGCTTCCCACATTGATAGCATGGCTGACACCATCAATTCGCAGGACCTTCGTCGCCATTTCGAGCCGTACCGTGTTGTATCTGAGAAGATCAGTCGTGATGAGAAGACCGGCGTGAGTAAGGAAGTTGGCTTTGCTCGGTCAGTTACCCCCTAGCTCTACCCAGATCGATGCACAATCTGATATTGCTTATAGCTTTGAGACTCGAGACGTCGCGGAAAAGGTGTTGAATGAATACCACAATATCACCGGCAAAGACGGAGTCAAACTACTCCTTCGTTTTGCGGACACGAAGGCCCAAAAGCTTCTCAAGCAACAAAGCAATGAACGTCGTGCATATCGAGCTGGAGAATACAACTACTCGGTTGAAGTGGTACAAGGTTCTACTCCTTCACCGTCTCTACATCGACTCCAGCAAACGGCGTCTCATCTAAGCCCTGGTTCACAAATCAGCTATTCGTCTCCCATTCCAATGGGATCTACCTGGACCCCTGCGACCTCAATCTCACCATCGTATGCTCCGGAAGTCAATTTTCCAGTTTGACCATGCTGATTATGAAACAGATACCCCGTGGTAAAGAACCAGCCCAGCAACATGCACCTCAATACCTGGTCGGCTGGAAATAGCCCTGCCACAATGGATCATACACCTCACTACCGCGGACGTCTCCCGGTAAATCGCAAGGCTTGGAACGATACCATCTCCCGCGGTTCATCTAGAACAGCCTTACCTAGCACTCCTTGTGCCGATCCTCGTTCTGGAACATCCAGCCCTCGGAAGGAGAATATCAAAGCCGAGTCGCTGTCGCCTATTCCGTCGCGCAGAGAAATTATTGTCAAATCTCCACGGTCTGTGCATTGAATCCTCTGTTAGTCTGCCCCATGTTTGCCTCTATATTTGGCTTTATGCCTAAATGTCAGCATGTGTTATGCGTAGCAGGAACTTACAAAAGCAAATCTTTTTCTGCTCTTCTTGTTCATTTTTTCTGCTTACCGTTTTTATGCACTTTCTTGTGATCTTTTTTGTCGAGTTTTGTTATCGTCTTGAGGCTATTTGTTGTTTGCCGAGGATTACCTGGTTTTGATCTGTCTTGACAACATCCCGGTTTTATGGTGGTTACCAGAATGTACTTTAAAGCAATATTCTTAGGCCTTGGACCACCGAGCTCTATGCGAATGGAAGCATGGGTATCAATGAGAGTTGTTATTTTTGTAGTATGTGTCTAAAAGAGGATCGCCTGCGTAAGGGTGGCTAGACCACCGTCTAATGTTGAGATTATCTGGATGACTATATATGTATGAAAGGGTGACCCTAGATGCTTCGCAGCCCACACAGATGATAGATAATCTATTAGTCTACCGTATAAACAGACAGAAAAAGGGCTTGTGATCAAGAAAAGGGGTTCGAGGAAGCTACGTTGGATGATGGAAAGCAGTTCAATCATCCTGCATGGGGGTCTCTGATGTGCATATACCGGTTTCCCGTGGGAGCGGCTATAGTATGGCCACAGTTGATGTTGCGCGCGTTCAAGTTCCACCGGAGGATTAATTCCGTCCCAAGCGTTCCTCCAAATCTTCGGTCAGTTCATACGCCGGTCGATAGTCCTCCTGCACAGCACCGACACGAAGCTTCGGGTTGGGGTGGGTATCTGTTTGACCGCCGAGACTGGTATACCCCTGATCATAAAGCGGACAATACTCCAAACCCAACTGACGAATAAAAGCCCAAATCTCGGCATAATGCCAATCAATCACCGGATGAATGCGCACAAAATCCGGCCAACCATGATCCGTCCGATCGAAATGCGTCAATTTCGCCCCGTGGGGATCGGTCCGACGAGTCCCCACAAAGATAGCCTTCACCGCCGGATTCAGGGCCAAATAATCGGCAAAACTAGACTTGATCGTCGTCTTCGGCGGCTCGGTGGTATATTTTATAATGTCGAGGTGGTACGCGTTTGACGACCATTGCACGAACTCTTCGACTGCGGGGAACGGGTCAGGCGGGAGGGCGTATATCGCGGGGATGGACTTTAGCCCGCCTTCTCCTTTTCCTTCTTCTTTGGGAGACAGATGCGGATGTAAACTGGCCAAGAAGAGGACTAGGAGTACCAGACAGTCTTTTCCGCCGTTATAAGAGAGCGCGAGTTCCGGGAGAGTGTAGCGGGAGAGTGCTGTTGCGGCGACGTCGAGGGAGATCCGGGTTTGGCGTTGGACTTTTCCCAGCAGGGAGTCTGGGGCGTGAGATTCGTTTAGGAAGGTTTGGACTTTTTGGTGGCATTGGGCGATTGTCGCGGATAGTGTTGGTTGTGTTGATTGGTTCAAGTTGTCGTCTTGTTTGGGGGTTGGTGTTGAGGGGTATTGTGTGGTGTGAAGATTTGCGCCATTTGATTGGGGGTGCATTTGTGAATGGACACCTGGGTCGGTCATTGTTTCTTTTCTTTTTCTTTTCTTTTTATTGTGGTCTTTTTTTATGGAGTGAGAGTGTGCGGGGAGTGAGGTGGTGAGGGATTGAAATGCGATAAGTGTTGTGGGCGGGGAGAACGGAGTACGATGACTTAATGTGGGTAATATTTATCACCAACTTAATGAAAAAAAAAAAAAAAAAAAAAAAAAAAGAAAAAAAAAAAAAAAAAAAAAAAAAAAAAAAAAAAAAGAAAGAAAGAAAGAAAGAAAACAAAATAAATGAAAAGAAAGAAGAATCTAGAATTTAAATAATAAGTGACAGTGGCAGTGTTAAGGTAAGATAAAGATAAGAATAAAAATAAATGTAAGAAGCAATTGCTTATTTACTGCCAGATTGCAGGAGGGTACTAATACTAGTAGTTAAGTTGAACGGAGTTTCGGGGGTTTTCTCTTGTCGATAAGCATGACAGTTTTGAGAATCTTCTGGTCGAACTTGTTTTTCGGGGCCGAAACTGACTTGATTCCATTGGTACCCGATCCATTTGCCTAGGCTTTGGTTTTGAGCCCCGCGCCCCGCAATTGTTGACCGCTTTCTTATCATCATGTGCACGGTTTTTTTTTATAGGGGGGTCATTGTTCTTTTTTTTAATTTTGTTTTTTTGTATAGGGTGGGATTATATAGTGTATTGTCAGTGTGGGAATATTATGGATTGGGGGTTAAGTGTTGTATGCTTTGATTTGTAGTGTATAGATATTATACAATTTTGGTTTCAGTCTTTGGACAATGGGTTTGTTTTAGTAACTGAGTTTTTTATTATTGGTCTTTTATCATAATATACAGCTTCTAGTGTATTACTTCAAGTTACAGCGTATAGTTGAAATGAAGCGGATGTATAATCCGAACCATGTTAGACATGGATTATAATACGGTGCCATGGTAGGATAAGGGCTAGAATTGTCTTGAATTGCTACCACAGAATGTACGGAGTATATACATACCATTCCACAAATACTAGTAAGTGTCATATAAAGAGTTCATCCACAATTTACTTTACTATCAGCAATATGTGTATTAATAAGAACTTATAGACTAAATAATAACATCAATGCATACCTGAAACAGTATCAATCGCAATTAATAAAAGGAAAAACTACCAATCCTCATAAACCGGGTTTAGTCTCATTCTTCCCTCCACTCACTCCCTCATCACCCTCTTCGTCACTGCTCTCATCACTCTCATCATCACTCTCTTCGTCGCTACTCTCATCACTACTCTCGGAAGATTCTTCAAAACAAACAACAGACTGCACCCCACCACACCCATTTACCCCATCCAAATCCCCCTGACTGCTAGTAATATTGCACGACTCCCCAAGACACCCACCCAATCTGCCAAAATCTATCAGCATCTCTTCACAAGTTCCACACTAAAAATAGATGAAGAAAAGAAGAAAATGAAAAAACATACTGATAAACCCGACAACCAACCGTGTCACCCGCTAGACTTGCCGATCCGGTCTGCGCCCTGGCTTCCTTAGTGAGAATATATGTCGTGAGACGGAATATGAACGTACAAGATTGGGGTGGTGTTTGTGCATTTGCCGTGGGGTATGGGTAGGGCTGTGCCGGTGTAGTTTTGGGCGCTGTAGAATGTCTGTGACTTGTTAGTTTTGGTGGGTTAGGAGAGAGGGGGGAGGTATGGCGATTGTTTGGTTTTCTTCTTTGTTTTTTTGTTTTTTGGGGGTGTTATTTTTGGGGGTGTTGTTATTGTTACTGTGAGTGCTATTGTTGTTAATATGGGTGTTGTTGTGATGGTTGAGATGGTTCTGGTTGTTGTGTGTATTATTATTGTTACTATGAGAGCTATTGTGATGGTCGAGATGGTCGGTGTGTGAGAGACTGGTAGGAAAGAAAAAGAAGAGTATGGCAAGGAATGTTTTGAAGGGGTTCATTGTGTATAGCGCTTGACTTGAATCCAGGTAGATATGGGTATGGGAGTATAGAATAGGTAAGATGTGTTAGGCCTTGTCTTCACTATACAAGTACTGTAGTCATAGGATCATATACTTTCGGTAATCAAGTCCGTCTGACGATCGTCATAACCGCGTGGAAGTTTGTCATGATAATATATCAAAAATGCTTCTCGTAATAATAGACAAATCAAACTGCACCAAGTCCCGCGCCCTCAGAACGCTTTTACTTCTTCTCATGTCGCATGAAACTGCTCTTTTCCCATAATTTGGCGCAGCGCCCTCCCTTTCGAAGCCGACAATTGCTGCTCATGCCATTGTTACAACAAAACTCGACATCAAAGAGGACTTCCTTACGCTGGCATACGGAGGACACCAACTTGCATAATTTCGAGAAAAAACGCTTCTCTAAACATTCACTGTTCAGCGGATCTTCCAAAGTGATTGATTTGAGTAAGGAAAATTTCTCGCTGACTAGCAGCTCCTTTATTTGTATGCCGACGTCTAGAAGAGCCAATTTGGAATTGTTCTCTGTATACAGTGTCAAGGACTCGAGGCTAGCTGGCAAGTTGTTTGTCAATCGACCGGGCTTATTAGTACTATCTTTGTCTCTTTCCAAAAGGTCATCCACCCTAACGCAGAGGTTTTGCAGACGGCTGGCGGAATGGAAGCTGCCAAAGCACTCGAACTCTCTGTCATATCTGCAGGGGGGGCTCATAGGATCGCGAAAGATGTCGAAGGCTTCCAGACTGCCATGATGCTTTTTTAAAGCGCTCCAAATATCCGGGTTGGTGATGAACGGGTGATTCTTGCAGCCAACCGGCAGGTAAAATGAGAAACTGGCCAATGCGCGAAATCGGTTGAGAAATTTTCGAAGGTGCCCGTAGGTGTACTCATGCTCCTGGACTCCATATAGGGTCAGGTCCTTCACTGGAATTTCGGGATGCTTTGTGATGAATTTAGCAGCTTCCTCTAGGTTCAGGTTGGAGAGTGAGAGTGTCTCCAGGCTTTCGAGGTGGAGGAAAAACTCTATAGTTTTTGAAGGCAGGTGCGAACTGTATTGATACGCATCCTCAGCCGAAAACTCGATGGTTTGACGGAAAAAGTGAGCCTCTCTCAAACGACGAAGAGGACGTGGTTTGTCACTTCCCTGCTGGGTTAATACCTTTTGTAGAACCCACGGCAGCATCGGATCCTCAGATACATATGCGTATAACTTGGAGACGTTGGGCAGTTTAACCAGAATAAGCGCCATAAGTAGGCAGCGATTAAGTTTTCGCAAGGCCTTTAAGTCGTCTGAGTATGGCTTGATACTCAGCGTATCCATGACATCGCAAACAAAGTACAGGGCTTTTAGTGGAATTTTGGTGCGTCTTCCCTTTAGCAGACCCCTGTTATCCCAGTTGCCAATGACCAAGGTCTTCACGCACGCTGCGAGGTTTGGGTTGAGCATAGTCATCTCCAGGAACTTCAAGAGTGAATTGAATGAGTACTTGACACCGCTATAGGTCCATTCCGAGTATAAACCAGCAGTAAGGGTGTCACGCCATCTGCGATTGACAAGACGAAGATTATAGGCCCAGAATGTATTTGGCTCATCAGACCTCGCATAGTCAAGGACTTCTTTGAAAAGATCTGATGGAAGACTCGAAGGGTCACGCATTTGTACGATCGGAACGATAGCGCCTGTTGAAATTTGGATCTGTAGACAATGGTATGGTTTACTATGATAGCCTTTGTCTTAGCAAGGGTAGTTGTTAATTCACTTTATCGAATGGGAACCCTAAGGTCTATCGGTACCAACTTTATCTGTGGATATAAGAATGTTGGTATTCATCTGATCTGCAGAAACGGATGTATGCTCCAGGGCTACACTCGGATTTTATACGATATTCTCAATCTCCCAGTCAAGCAAGTACCTGCTGTAAAAACCGCTAATACTTCCAATTTCCGGGTAGTCCGTTTAGTATTGACAATATAACAATGGAACAATGATCAAGTGACACATTTCACCCGGTTCAAAGAGTATCTATAACCATTGTGTAGGTCATAGAACATTATACAAGCTGTGGTGATTTCCACATTGTCTTTGTTCCCTTCCTTTGATTCTGTAGCCTGCCCTAGCGGGAGATTCGAATCTGTACTTTTGCCAACAAAGAATGCGGTTCCGTTGATCTATTGTGTCCAATCTACTAAATAGATGGTAGTACAACAGATGGGGCAGGTGGTTTAGAGATGAAACTACCGGATGGCTCATTACAAGCTGTGTTTACATTATTTGTAATTGTGTGGGGATACGGTGGGCTATTGCGGCCCTATAGCAGCAGTATTGTTTCTTGTTTTCATGTCTAGTTTCTACTTTCAGGGGAATATCATCATGTACTCCGTTTCCAGTGTATATATATACCTTAGGGCTTAGGTGACCATACTCGGTATGGCTCCCGCAAGGTACCATTGAACAATAGTAATGTTTAGGTACCCCTCTAACTAGCAATTGATATCATCACTCATCAACAATGTCAGCTGTTCATACTCGGTGCATAGCGGCAAGGGGTAAAATGTTATCCCTCGAATATTAATATCAAAAGGATTCCATTGTTGTCTTTCCCAATCTTGAACGGCCACTTGATAATATCATTGTTAAAACTAGACGTAGCATAGCAGATTTTATCACTCCTGGGAAGTACATATTGGAGTATAGTATCAGGGCAAGGTTTACCACTTTGACAACTATTGAAAGGTTGATGTAATTGATTCCTCGATCTGAGTGTTGTATAATTATATAATAATTTTTGTATTAATACATACCCTTGCACACCCTTGCACAACCTCCCGTAACTTCCTGCAACCAGACACAACCAGGAAAGACCTGATGCAACCAATCATAATTTAGGGAAAAATCTTCGAAGACCTCATAACTATTTTTCCACCTCCCTCTACCGCCTTTCCACTAATAGCACCCTGAATTAGCCTTTATAAAAACCCTCATGACGCACCCCCCTAAGCCACTATGTATCGTGTTGATGGGGTGTGCAATTCCAATGGTTGATTGTCTGTTAGTAACTAATCCTATGATTGCGTACAGGTGTCTATGAGTATATCACTCCCTCGGACTTTACCCTTATCCATCGACTTTAGATCCACGTTTTGTCATTAACATGGGACTCACTAGAGTAAGATTGCTCCCAATGGCGGAATGGCATACAAAGGAAAAAGCGGTGAGATCTTGACCTGGTGGTTAACTGCTTTCTGTGACTGTATGTTGTTAATGCTTTGGATCGAGTGGGACTCGCACCATGGCACAATTACACGGACTGCAACTAATTCCAATAGAGCATCATCTGATAGCTGTTTCATTATTGAAGCTATGCTGCAACCTCTGAGGCTTGAAGCAAACACATGGTTAATGCAATGAATGGCTGTAAATGCCAGAAAGATCACAATAATTAGAGGGCTCAGTAAAAAATTCTCGTAAACCCCAACGCCATCACCTGTGGTCCTATACGGTCTTATTGACAATCAACCGATAACTTTCAATTTCTTCTTCTTCTTTTTCTCTCCCTCGGATTTCTTGCCTTTCTGCCAATCCCGCCAGCTAGTAATACGCTCATCCCGAGTATCTTCCCACGCTTTATCCTGGTCTCGCTTTCGTTTCCGCTCTTCTATTTCCTCCTCTTCTTTGCGCCTCTCACGTCCCTCCTCTTGTAGCTTTGCTTTAGCCTGCCTTCGTCTGCGCGCCTCCTCTTCCAAAAGCACTTGTACGGTCTTCTGGCGCCACTCCTTCTTGAACTCGTCCGCCTTGAGCTCGGGGGAATCTAAGTTGTATTTGTGTTCGCGAATCAATAACCGCCGCGCGTCGGCGATACACTCGTCAAGGTACGTGCGAGCCTTCTCGTCCATTAACGTCGTGTGGGCTTTCTTAAGGCGATCGAATGCATCCGGTGCGGCGGGGTTTTTAGTTTTATCCGGATGAATAAGGAGAGACTTTTTGCGATATTGGATTTTGATATCAGACTCGGTGACACCCGGTTGAAGGTCGAGGACGGTGTATCTGTTTAAAACCAATTAGACCAGTAAGATAGATAAAGAGTCTACAGGAACATAGCATACGCGTCCAAGGAGAATGCATTTCTGATACGGTCAATCTCTGCGTCCTGGATGGATTGTCAGTCGCGATGCCAAGCGTCTCGTGTCATTCTCTTACCTTGGTAAAGTCTGACGCTTCTCTCTCGAGAGCGTCAAGCGCATCTTGCTCATCGTCAGACATTATGTCTCCTGGATCAAGTATTACACAAGAAAGAAAAAAAGAGAAGAGACGACAAGAACGAGCAAAATTACCGAGGGAATCTGGTCGCATGCAATGATGGACAAGTTGATAAGCTTCATCTTATCGCCGCTGACTCAGCAGGTACAAGTCCGGCAGAAAAAAGTGATTTCTTCACCGCCCAGGATATCCTTGGAAATGGAACCAGCGCAAAGAAAAATCAAAAGACATCAACAACAATTGACCAAGGTTTCAACGACGTCACCGGCGAGCTCATTATGGCTCCATCTAACGGTCCCCGCAACGGAAAGGGTGCGAAATCATCACAACGCCATACACTGAAGCGCAAGCGTGTCCAGGACGATTTGTCGACTCTTACCCAGCGGGTCGAAGAGCTCGATCTCAAAGAACCCTACAAAAACTTTGACAACCTTCCTCTCTCAGAGCCAACGGCTTCGGGACTTGCTTCTTCGCATTTCAAAACGCTCACCGATATTCAATCTCGTGCGATTCCTCATGCGTTGAAGGGTCGGGATATCCTCGGTGCCGCAAAGACCGGTAGCGGCAAAACGCTGGCTTTCCTTATCCCGATTCTGGAGAATTTGTATCGCAAACAGTGGTCGGAGCACGATGGATTGGGTGCCTTGATTCTTTCGCCGACTCGTGAACTCGCCATTCAAATCTTCGAGGTTCTCCGCAAGATCGGTCGCTACCATACATTCTCGGCGGGTCTGGTTATTGGTGGGAAGAGTTTGAAGGAGGAACAGGAGAGACTTGGGAGAATGAACATTCTGGTCTGCACGCCTGGTCGGATATTGCAGCATTTGGACCAGACGTCTTTCTTCGACACATTTAACCTCCAGATGCTTGTGATGGACGAGGCGGATCGTATCCTGGACATGGGTTTCCAGAAGTCGGTGGATGCTATCGTTGGACATCTCCCCCAGGAGCGCCAGACCTTGCTATTCAGTGCTACGCAAACTAAGAAGGTGTCGGATCTCGCCCGTTTGAGTCTGCAGGATCCGGAATATGTGGCTGTTCACGAGGCTGCTTCTTCCGCCACCCCGTCCACTCTCCAACAACACTACGTCGTCACTCCACTACCACAGAAGCTCGATGTACTGTGGAGTTTTATCCGCAGCAATTTGAAGACCAAGACCATCGTGTTCTTGTCCTCCGGAAAGCAGGTCCGATTCGTCTACGAGTCTTTCCGACACTTACAACCTGGTATCCCGTTGATGCACCTTCACGGCCGCCAGAGACAGGGTGGGCGACTGGATATTACGACGAAGTTCTCACAAGCGAAACAGGCTGTTCTCTTTTCTACCGATATTGCTGCGCGTGGTTTGGACTTTCCGGCTGTCGACTGGGTTATCCAACTGGATTGCCCTGAAGATGCAGACACATACATCCATCGAGTTGGCCGAACAGCACGTTATGAGCGCGATGGTCGGGCGGTTATGCTCCTGGACCCCAGCGAAGAGCCAGGGATGCTGAAGCGCCTCGAGCAGAAGAAGGTGGTGGTGGAGCGTATCAACGTGAAAGCGAACAAGCAGCACAGCATCAAAGACCAGTTACAAAACATGTGCTTCAAGGATCCGGAGCTCAAATATCTCGGACAGAAGGCTTTCATCTCTTACGTGAAATCTATCTATCTTCAGAAGGACAAAGAGGTTTTCAAACTGAAGGAACTGAAGCTGGAAGATTTCGCTTCTAGTTTGGGTCTTCCTGGTGCTCCTCGGATCAAGTTCATCCAGGGAGATGATACTAAGGAGCGCAAGAACGCAGCACGGGCCGCCGCGTACTTGTCGAGCGACGACTCCGATGGAGAAGGAGAGAAGAAGCCGAAGAAGGAAGAGCCTCAGGTGCGGACCAAGTATGACCGCATGTTCGAGCGTCGGAACCAGGACGTCTTGGCTGGTCACTACTCGAAACTCATCAACGACGACGGCACTATGGTTGAACCCAGCAAGACCGCCGGCGCGAACGCTGATGCAGATGAGGACGACGACTTCCTGTCAGTTAAACGCCGCTTCGATGCTGGCGACAAAGAATTGGGAGGTGAATCCGATGAAGAGGACGAGAAAAAGGACATCAAGGTTGTGGAACTGGATGGCAAGGAAGCGCTGGTTATCGATTCCAAACGACGCGAGAAGCTGCTCAAGTCGAAGAAGAAATTGCTCAAGTTCAAAGGAAAAGGAACCAAGCTGGTTTACGACGACGAGGGCAATGCGCACGAACTCTACGAAATGGAGGACGAAGACGACTTCAAGGCTCGTGGCGATGCCAAGGATCAACAAGCCCAATTCTTGGCGGAGGAGACCGAACGGACACGGGTTGCCGATGTGGAGGACAAGGAAGTGGACAAACAGAAGCGGCGGGAGAAAAAGGAGAAGCGCAAAGCCCGAGAGCGCGAGTTACTTGCGGCCGAGGAAGCCGAGGAGTTCATGGCCCAACTCCCTCCTCCGGGAGGCGACGACATGTCTCCTCTGGAATCGGAAGACGAAGCGCCTCGTCCCAGCAAGAAGCAACGGATGCGCACACCAGAATCCGAGAGCGACGAGGAACCCAAGCCCAAAAAGAGCAAGCAGGCCGCCCCCAAGGCTCCCGAGCAGATTCACACCTTGGAGGACTTGGAGTCGTTGGCTACTGGATTGCTTGGGTAATGAGATACGCAACTTCGAACAGATCGTTTTTCGATCTATCCTATTCTAACTCAGTGTTTTGGTTATACTAGCGGAGTATCAAAAGCATGTATTATTTTTTCTGTATATAGTTGTAAATTTTAAACGGTTCAAGGTTCTACTGCCGAAAGTTAATCTCGGGTTCTTGCCGACGTCAAAGTGGAGACTTCAGGGTTGCATCGCATACGAGGTCGGCAAACAGCCCGCTTCTCTTTATGCGACGTACGTAATTGGAATTGAGCACGTCATCCGCTAAGTTTTTGCGAAGCGGTTGAGGATCTGACACCTGATGGCACTTTCAAGGATTTCGATGTTTCTTAAAAGAATTTCTGCTCTCCACTGCTGCGGAGAGTGACAGCTCTGTCTTTGAGTCTATTCATCTTTTCTGCGCCACGTGCGGACCTTGATTTTAGCGGAACCTTTCCGTTTTGGGAAGTTTTATAGGGCTAGTAATGTACCTTTATCGACTTATGCAGGCCTCATCGACTAACATGCCACAGCTGGTGGATACAACCATTTGGTCTCCACCGTAGCTTCTTCACAATCTTGAGCATTTATTGCTCTGTGACGATCACCTAACACATCAAGATGGCGTCCCACGACATCGAAAAGGAGTCCTACCGGGCTCCTCAGAGGCCCATTGACTCCAAAGGTCCCGGTCCAGCTGCCGAGCCTCTGGACAACGCCTCGCAACACATCAATGCAGACAGACTTGCCCGTAAGCTGTCCGCCCGCCAGGTCCAGATGATCGCCATCGGAGGCACTATCGGCACCGGTCTCTTCCTCGGCACAGGAAAGGCCCTGGCAACTGGCGGACCGGCATCGATGCTCATCGCCTACGCCATCTGCGGTGGGATCGTCTTCGTCACCATGCTTTCTCTCGGTGAAATGTCCGCTTTCATCCCCGTCGCTGGGTCCTTCTGCACCTTTGCCGGGTAGGTCATTACTTTCATGCCAGATGGACCCACGCTGATGAGTTATAGTCGCTTTGTGGATGATGCGCTGGGCTTCGCGCTTACTTGGAACTACTGGTTTAACGATGCGGTGTCGACGGCATCGGATGTTATTGCATTGCAGCTGTTGTTAGATTACTGGACCGATAATTTCCCGGGGTGGGCTATCAGCTTGATCTTCTTGGTTGTTGTTATCGGGCTGAATATGTTTTCCGTCAAGGTCTACGGAGAGGTAGGTTTGCTTCTTACTATATCATACATTTACTAATATTTTGCAGATCGAGTACTGGCTCAGTTTACTCAAGGTCATCACCATCATCGTACGTTCACCACTTCCCACACCCATATACGTCTACTGACAAGCCAGATCTTCATCATCCTAGGTATAGTCGTAAACTGCGGCGGAAACAGAGACCACAAGTACATCGGCGACAAATATTTCTACGTCGACGACGCCCCCTTCGTAGACGGCATCGGCGGCTTTGCCTCCGTCTTCGTAACAGCCTCGTTCGCCTTGTACGCACCACCCCCCTCGCTTCACCTTTCAAAACACAACTAACCCTAACAGCGGCGGCACCGAATCCATCGCCGTAACAGCAGGCGAAACGAAAGACCCAGCGAAAAACATGCCAAAAGTAGTCCGCAACGTATTCTGGCGCATCATCCTCTTCTACATCGTGTCCATCATCCTCATCGGCCTCAACGTGCCCTACAACTACCCGGGCCTGTCCGACGGCGACACAGCCACCAGCCCATTCACCATCGTCTTCCAGCAAGCCGGCAGCGCCGTCGCAGGAAGCTTCATCAACGCCGTGCTCATGACCAGCGTCATCTCCGCCGCGAACCACGCCCTCTTCGCCGGATCGAGACTCCTCTACTCCCTCGCCGTAGACGGCTACGCGCCCCGCTTCTTCGGGAACCTCAACCGCTTCCAGATCCCCTGGATCGCCGTGCTCGCTACCTCTGTCATCAGCGGCCTCTGCTTCGGAGCTAGCTACATCGGCGCAGGCCAATTATGGTCATGGCTGCAAAAGTATTCCTCCCCCATTTTACATCCCCCCAAATAAAGAAAGAACTAACAAA